>OY726519.1:127350672-127510265 GCA_963383655.1 Bathymodiolus septemdierum | reverse complement strand
GGATACTATTAGATGTAAGTGGTCTTATGAAAGAGTAAAGAGGTTCTTAATGTGTATGATACAGGATACTATTAGATGTAAGTGGTCTTATGAAAGAGTAAAGAGGTTCTTAATGTGTATGATACAGGATACTATTAGATGTAAGTGGTCTTATGAAAGAGTAAAGAGGTTCTTAATGTGTATGATACAGGATACTATTAGATGTAAGTGGTCTTATGAAAGAGTAAAGAGGTTCTTAATGTGTATGATACAGGATACTATTAGATGTAAGTGGTCTTATGAAAGAGTAAAGAGGTTCTTAATGTGTATGATACAGGATACTATTAGATGTAAGTGGTCTTATGAAAGAGTAAAGAGGTTCTTAATGTGTATGATACAGGATACTATTAGATGTAAGTGGTCTTATGAAAGAGTAAAGAGGTTCCTAATGTGTATGATACAGGATACTATTAGATGTAAGTGGTCTTATGAAAGAGTAAAGAGGTTCCTAATGTGTATGATACAGGATACTATTAGATGTAAGTGGTCTTATGAAAGAGTAAAGAGGTTCTTAATGTGTATGATACAGGATACTATTAGATGTAAGTGGTCTTATGAAAGAGTAAAGAGGTTCTTAATGTGTATGATACAGGATACTATTAGATGTAAGTGGTCTTATGAAAGAGTAAAGAGGTTCTTAATGTGTATGATACAGGATACTATTAGATGTAAGTGGTCTTATGAAAGAGTAAAGAGGTTCCTAATGTGTATGATACAGGATACTATTAGATGTAAGTGGTCTTATGAAAGAGTAAAGAGGTTCCTAATGTGTATGATACAGGATACTATTAGATGTAAGTGGTCTTATGAAAGAGTAAAGAGGTTCCTAATGTGTATGATACAGGATACTATTAGATGTAAGTGGTCTTATGAAAGAGTAAAGAGGTTCCTAATGTGTATGATACAGGATACTATTAGATGTAAGTGGATCTCGGGGATAGATAAAAAAAAGATTCCCCAAATATCTAACTTGATATAAACTGTATTTGGTGTGAAACATCATATGACGATTGAAATTGTATAAATGAAGGTCAAAGGGTATGAGGGGTCATAGGCATGAGATATAAAGTTTAACATGTGGAATATGTACTGTTCCCATGGAAATGAAACTACTTCATATAGAATTTAACCAATTCTAAAACTTTAATCATACATGTACATTATTATCAGAAATATAACTGCACTTCATCAATAAACAAGTAAACAAGTTTGGAATGTAAACTTTATTTTGTATAAAAAAAAAATGGCAGTAAATATCAACAATGTAAATAGACCTCCTGCACATTTGATTCTGAAATTATATGTTGTACACCTTTTTTTATGGAGTAATTTCCCTTATGACAGGCAATATGGTGCCCGATCTATCAAGAACAATGGAAAGGAGAACAAATCTGAGTAGAATTTTCTCATATTTATAAAAAGAAAGTATAAACAGTGATGGTCAACAATTTCAACAAAACAAACTCTCACACTCACAGAACACAAAAAGTCCACAACATATGACGTTAGAAATCCAAGGCCTGGGATAGTCACAAAAATGTGGCAGGGTTAAACCTGTTAATGTCATCACAACCCTGCACTGGATCTTTAACACCATGTGTCATCACAACCCTCCCCTTTTGATAACTGGATCTCCAACAGCAAACAATAAACAACCTTTACAGATTCATTTCCACTCAAAAACACCACATATTTATCACAAAAATTATATACATTTGAATCTTGTAAAAAATCCGAGGGTACACAGCAAATGGAAACACAGCAAATGGAAAATTCACAAGTTGTTACAACATTAATATTTTTAACAGATTATGGGAAAAATACCCGTTATTTTCGTTGAACTTTGCATGAAAGTGAATGCCTTTGTCTGCCTTAAAGGGAAATAACTCCTGAAAAACATACAATTTTAGAAATGTGCAAATGGTTTATTGTTTTAGAACCGGGTGTACACTTCAATAATTCTTATTCTCCATAGCTTTGTTCATTATCTATAATAACTAATCTCATTTATCAGTGTTTCTCTGTATACTGTTGTCAATAAAGACCTAACAATTTAGAGGTAAAATCACAGGACAACAGGAAGTATACAAGGGAACCTGTCACAAATATTGACCAATGAAATTGTTTGAAAATTGAACACATGAAGGCGATAAGGAAAATAGAGGAGATCTGACAGAAGAATGAATCACAGAGAAAGTTGTATAATGTATAAATAACACAGGACTAGAATATAATAATTTGAGCAATGTTTCTATGAAAATGGTTCACTGGTTTCAGAAAAGAAGATTTTTTAACACATTTTACCACATGGTCTTATATTAAAATTTACCCTACTGTTGGTACTATCTCCTGACCTATGTAACTTGGAAAACTACCATTCAATCATAATATTCTACTCGGTTAGGGTTTATATAATAAAGTTTAGCTGAAAAGAAGTTTTTTTCCACATATAGTTACATGTTTAAAATATGTTATGCAGTTGTTGTCATGTCTGGCATTCTCAAGGTACACTGGTTTCCTCCACCAATGAAACTTGGTGCCATGATATAACTGAAATATTGTTGATAGGAGGTATAAAACACACAAAAAACAACAAATCATTGTTACTAACTCTGACTACTGGTAGATTAAATTCATATGTGTTTTTTTTAAAGTTTTTTAACCTCAGTGTGTTGTTTTTTTAAATCTCTGTGTGTAAATTTGTTGAAAAATTGCTTAAAACATAGTTTCAAGGAGAATAGCTTGCCATAGTTAATCCACAGTATGTGATTATCTAGAACTGTGAGGTGATGGTCAGCAATAGATGCCTCACTGAATGGTAGAATTAGTGTGTTAACTGTGAAACAGACTTATAATTAATAGTAACCATGGAAATGAATCTTAAGCTTCAAGTAACTGAAATTGTGACAACAGTGATACCATCAAAAAAAGTCAAAAATAAACAATTATCCACTACTATATCATGTATATATATACCTGAATCTTCATATAAATATTAATACATTCAAAAAATATAATAAAATAAACCACCATCCACTACCAATATATCTTCACAAATATCAATACATTCATAAAAAATTAATAATAAATGACCTTCCACTACAATATATATATAGTATAACTAATGAACCGGTATCTGAATCTTCACAAATATTAATACATTCAAAAAATATCATTGTTTATAAGTTTTATCTACCAAATTCTTTAAAAACTTGATTGAAAAATGCAATCTGGAATCACACATATACCCTGTAGCTTGGCTTAGAATAGGCTTATAGGCTTATTAATATAATAATTCTATAACCTACAATTTTCATTATAACTTTTTTAATTAACTCAAAATATATAAAGTAAAAGGCTACACTATGACAGCAGTAAGTCTACAACAAGTGCTTCCTGTCTCCACCAGTTTTACTTTAAAAGAAGTATTGTCTAGTAATCAATATAAAGTAGATAGAATCTGTTTGAAAAGGGGAGGAAGGATTTCATAAGGGTTAAAATCTGACACACAAAAAAATGTTTTGGTCCCTCACACCTCAGAAATGCTAAAAGATACATCAAATCTATTACTAGACTCCAGACAGGAATTTTTCTGAGGTAACGCACACAAATCAGACTATCACTTTTTATCCCTTTGATCCATTTTATTGCTGAACACATAGAAGCTAGATGAAATATGCACACAAGAAATTCCATATAGAATCTAAAGAAAAGCCCATTTCAAAATTGGACTTGAAGAAATAAAAATTCAAATTGTGTTCCCCTTTTATCTTGAAAACATAATTAGCCATACAAAATATGGTGGCATGTATACTTCAAAACAAAAACTTTACAAAGAAAAATGAACATAAATAAAAAAGCATCAACATTAGTTGAAATAATAACTATCAACATACAAAAAACAAAAAATACAAGTTTGGCTTGTATGAATACAAGTTTGGCTAGAATCTACCCAATCAATCCCTACCTTCCTTTCCTATTTCACAAGCATCTGTAAACTAAAACAAAAGTTAATGCTTGGAAATCTTTGTGTGTAGACAGACAATAACTTTGATAATGACTGACCTACAACATTAATATGAACACAAAATAAAATAAAATAAAACTAAACAATTTACATAACCTCAACAAATAATGACAACCTGATTTACAGAAAAAACCAAACAAAAAACACAAATACTTACTATGTATAACATAAAGACATTCTATTTCTATATTTGTGACATTAATCTTTGATGGAATGAGATCATCTGATAGGAACAAACTTTGTGTACAGAGTGACAATACAACTTTTTTGAATGTCTTAAAATAAACATCCTAATTAAATCCTTCATCAACTCTGTTTATTTTTGTCGCTGACATCACAGTAAGGTCCCCAATATGTCATCCTTGTGTATTTTATTACTACCAGCTCAACAAATACATTTCCAAAGAACCATAACGGAGCATACTCCAAGGTAACTAATCCCATGAAATCCCCTTCAAACGGTGTATAATCCCACGGACAGGCATCAAACTTCTTCAGAATAAATCCTGTACTGAATTCCCAGGAGTATGTCCATACAGTGTAAATCATGATCCTAACCAGAAATGGTACCTTTCTTTCTTTTAACTTTAAAGACATATATTCAATAAACAGAGTAGAAAATCCATAAATAGGTAAAGCCCATACACTTGTATTACCAGGAAATTTCCAGTTTAGATTGATAACAAACTCCCAAGTTGCTGTGAACATAATCTCTGTAACATACCCATGTATAGCATATACATAAAACCTCCAGAAAGTTGAAAGCCTTATAAAGTCTGTCTCAGCCATATTGGTTATAGTTTGAAAGTCCTGCAAAGACAAAAAAAAAATATATTGAACAGCTACAAAGCTTACCATAATTAAACTGATATACATGTACATTATAATTTATTTACATTATCAGTACTTCCATATTATGTTACTTTTTTATGTACAATATTTAATTCCAACAAATTGATAACCTATTTACCCTGGTGTCTCACGAACACCATTAACTTACTGGAATTTGCCCTATATAACTAATTGGTATGATCATTCATTGAAATTTAGTCTCACCACTGGTGTCTTTATTATAATTTAAGTTGTACTCTCAACAGTAAATAAATACACATTGAAAACTTTACAACACTAACAGGAAACAGTTTAAACATATTACTGTATTGTACATATGGGTGATTGTCTTTATTATAAATAGTTTAAACATATCACTGGTTGTATTGTACATATGGGTGATTGTCTTTATTATAAACAGTTTAAACATATTACTGTATTGTACATGTGGGTGATTGTCTTTATTATAAACAGTTTAAACATATTACTGTATTGTACATGTGGGTGATTGTCTTTATTATAAACAGTTTAAACATATTACTGTATTGTACATATGGGTGATTGTCTTTATTATAAACAGTTTAAACATATTACTGGTTGTATTGTACATATGGGTGATTGTCTTTATTATAAACAGTTTAAACATATTACTGGTTGTATTGTACATATGGGTGATTGTCTTTATTATAAACAGTTTAAACATATTACTGGTTGTATTGTACATATGGGTGATTGTCTTTATTATAAACAGTTTAAACATATTACTGGTTGTATTGTACATGTGGGTGATTGTCTTTATTATAAACAGTTTAAACATATTACTGGTTGTATTGTACATATGGGTGATTGTCTTTATTATAAATAGTTTAAACATATCACTGGTTGTATTGTACATATGGGTGATTGTCTTTATTATAAACAGTTTAAACATATTACTGGTTGTATTGTACATGTGGGTGATTGTCTTTATTATAAACAGTTTAAACATATTACTGGTTGTATTGTACATATGGGTGATTGTCTTTATTATAAATAGTTTAAACATATCACTGGTTGTATTGTACATATGGGTGATTGTCTTTATTATAAACAGTTTAAACATATTACTGGTTGTATTGTACATGTGGGTGATTGTCTTTATTATAAACAGTTTAAACATATTACTGGTTGTATTGTACATATGGGTGATTGTCTTTATTATAAACAGTTTAAACATATTACTGGTTGTATTGTACATATGGGTGATTGTCTTTATTATAAACAGTTTAAACATATTACTGTATTGTACATATGGGTGATTGTCTTTATTATAAACAGTTTAAACATATTACTGGTTGTATTGTACATATGGGTGATTGTCTTTATTATAAATAGTTTAAACATATTACTGTATTGTACATGTGGGTGATTGTCTTTATTATAAACAGTTTAAACATATTACTGTATTGTACATGTGGGTGATTGTCTTTATTATAAATAGTTTAAACATATTACTGGTTGTATTGTACATATGGGTGATTGTCTTTATTATAAATAGTTTAAACATATTACTGGTTGTATTGTACATATGGGTGATTGTCTTTATTATAAATAGTTTAAACATATTACTGGATTGTACATATGGGTGATTGTCTTTATTATAAACAGTTTAAACATATTACTGGTTGTATTGTACATATGGGTGATTGTCTTTATTATAAATAGTTTAAACATATTACTGTATTGTACATATGGGTGATTGTCTTTATTATAAACAGTTTAAACATATTACTGTATTGTACATGTGGGTGATTGTCTTTATTATAAATAGTTTAAACATATTACTGTATTGTACATATGGGTGATTGTCTTTATTATACAGTTTAAACATATTACTGGTTGTATTGTACATATGGGTGATTGTCTTTATTATAAACAGTTTAAACATATTACTGGTTGTATTGTACATATGGGTGATTGTCTTTATTATAAACAGTTTAAACATATTACTGTATTGTACATATGGGTGATTGTCTTTATTATAAACAGTTTAAACATATTACTGGTTGTATTGTACATATGGGTGATTGTCTTTATTATAAATAGTTTAAACATATTACTGTATTGTACATATGGGTGATTGTCTTTATTATAAACAGTTTAAACATATTACTGGTTGTATTGTACATATGGGTGATTGTCTTTATTATAAACAGTTTAAACATATTACTGGTTGTATTGTACATATGGGTGATTGTCTTTATTATAAACAGTTTAAACATATTACTGGTTGTATTGTACATATGGGTGATTGTCTTTATTATAAACAGTTTAAACATATTACTGGTTGTATTGTACATATGGGTGATTGTCTTTATTATAAATAGTTTAAGCATATTACTGGTTGTATTGTACATATGGGTGATTGTCTTTATTATAAACATATTACTGGTTGTATTGTACATGTGGGTGATTGTCTTTATTATAAACAGTTTAAACATATTACTGGTTGTATTGTACATATGGGTGATTGTCTTTATTATAAATAGTTTAAACATATTACTGTATTGTACATATGGGTGATTGTCTTTATTATAAACAGTTTAAACATATTACTGGTTGTATTGTACATATGGGTGATTGTCTTTATTATAAACAGTTTAAACATATTACTGTATTGTACATATGGGTGATTGTCTTTATTATAAACAGTTTAAACATATTACTGGTTGTATTGTACATATGGGTGATTGTCTTTATTATAAACAGTTTAAACATATTACTGTATTGTACATGTGGGTGATTGTCTTTATTATAAATAGTTTAAACATATTACTGGTTGTATTGTACATATGGGTGATTGTCTTTATTATAAATAGTTTAAACATATTACTGGTTGTATTGTACATATGGGTGATTGTCTTTATTATAAACAGTTTAAACATATTACTGGTTGTATTGTACATATGGGTGATTGTCTTTATTATAAATAGTTTAAACATATTACTGTATTGTACATGTGGGTGATTGTCTTTATTATAAACAGTTTAAACATATTACTGGTTGTATTGTACATATGGGTGATTGTCTTTATTATAAATAGTTTAAACTTATTACTGTATTGTACATATGGGTGATTGTCTTTATTATAAACAGTTTAAACATATTACTGGTTGTATTGTACATGTGGGTGATTGTCTTTATTATAAACAGTTTAAACATATTACTGTATTGTACATATGGGTGATTGTCTTTATTATAAATAGTTTAAACATATTACTGTATTGTACATATGGGTGATTGTCTTTATTATAAATAGTTTAAACATATTACTGTATTGTACATATGGGTGATTGTCTTTATTATAAATAGTTTAAACATATTACTGGTTGTATTGTACATATGGGTGATTGTCTTTATTATAAACAGTTTAAACATATTACTGGTTGTATTGTACATATGGGTGATTGTCTTTATTATAAACAGTTTAAACATATTACTGGTTGTATTGTACATATGGGTGATTGTCTTTATTATAAACAGTTTAAACATATTACTGGTTGTATTGTACATATGGGTGATTGTCTTTATTATAAATAGTTTAAACATATTACTGTATTGTACATATGGGTGATTGTCTTTATTATAAACAGTTTAAACATATTACTGTATTGTACATGTGGGTGATTGTCTTTATTATAAATAGTTTAAACATATTACTGGTTGTACTGTACATATGGGTGATTGTCTTTATTATAAACAGTTTAAACATATTACTGGTTGTATTGTACATATGGGTGATTGTCTTTATTATAAACAGTTTAAACATATTACTGGTTGTATTGTACATATGGGTGATTGTCTTTATTATAAACAGTTTAAACATATTACTGGTTGTATTGTACATATGAGTGATTGTCTTTATTATAAACAGTTTAAACATATTACTGTATTGTACATATGGGTGATTGTCTTTATTATAAATAGTTTAAACATATTACTGTATTGTACATATGGGTGATTGTCTTTATTATAAACAGTTTAAACATATTACTGTATTGTACATATGGGTGATTGTCTTTATTATAAACAGTTAAAACATATTACTGTATTGTACATATGGGTGATTGTCTTTATTATAAACAGTTTAAACATATTACTGTATTGTACATATGGGTGATTGTTTTTATTATAAATAGTTTAAACATATTACTGTATTGTACATATGGGTGATTGTCTTTATTATAAATAGTTTAAACATATTACTGGTTGTATTGTACATATGGGTGATTGTCTTTATTATAAACAGTTTAAACATATTACTGGTTGTATTGTACATATGGGTGATTGTCTTTATTATAAACAGTTTAAACATATTACTGGTTGTATTGTACATATGGGTGATTGTCTTTATTATAAATAGTTTAAACATATTACTGTATTGTACATATGGGTGATTGTTTTTATTATAAATAGTTTAAACATATTACTGTATTGTACATATGGGTGATTGTCTTTATTATAAATAGTTTAAACATATTACTGGTTGTATTGTACATATGGGTGATTGTCTTTATTATAAACAGTTTAAACATATTACTGGTTGTATTGTACATATGGGTGATTGTCTTTATTATAAACAGTTTAAACATATTACTGGTTGTATTGTACATATGGGCGATTGTCTTTATTATAAACAGTTTAAACATATTACTGGTTGTATTGTACATATGGGTGATTGTCTTTATTATAAACAGTTTAAACATATTACTGGTTGTATTGTACATATGGGTGATTGTCTTTATTATAAATAGTTTAAACATATTACTGGTTGTATTGTACATATGGGTGATTGTCTTTATTATAAACATATTACTGGTTGTATTGTACATGTGGGTGATTGTCTTTATTATAAACAGTTTAAACATATTACTGGTTGTATTGTACATATGGGTGATTGTCTTTATTATAAATAGTTTAAACATATTACTGTATTGTACATATGGGTGATTGTCTTTATTATAAACAGTTTAAACATATTACTGGTTGTATTGTACATATGGGTGATTGTCTTTATTATAAACAGTTTAAACATATTACTGTATTGTACATATGGGTGATTGTCTTTATTATAAACAGTTTAAACATATTACTGGTTGTATTGTACATATGGGTGATTGTCTTTATTATAAACAGTTTAAACATATTACTGTATTGTACATGTGGGTGATTGTCTTTATTATAAATAGTTTAAACATATTACTGGTTGTATTGTACATATGGGTGATTGTCTTTATTATAAATAGTTTAAACATATTACTGGTTGTATTGTACATATGGGTGATTGTCTTTATTATAAACAGTTTAAACATATTACTGGTTGTATTGTACATATGGGTGATTGTCTTTATTATAAATAGTTTAAACATATTACTGTATTGTACATGTGGGTGATTGTCTTTATTATAAACAGTTTAAACATATTACTGGTTGTATTGTACATATGGGTGATTGTCTTTATTATAAATAGTTTAAACATATTACTGTATTGTACATATGGGTGATTGTCTTTATTATAAACAGTTTAAACATATTACTGGTTGTATTGTACATGTGGGTGATTGTCTTTATTATAAACAGTTTAAACATATTACTGTATTGTACATATGGGTGATTGTCTTTATTATAAATAGTTTAAACATATTACTGTATTGTACATATGGGTGATTGTCTTTATTATAAATAGTTTAAACATATTACTGTATTGTACATATGGGTGATTGTCTTTATTATAAATAGTTTAAACATATTACTGGTTGTATTGTACATATGGGTGATTGTCTTTATTATAAACAGTTTAAACATATTACTGGTTGTCTTTATTATAAACAGTTTAAACATATTACTGGTTGTATTGTACATATGGGTGATTGTCTTTATTATAAACAGTTTAAACATATTACTGGTTGTATTGTACATATGGGTGATTGTCTTTATTATAAATAGTTTAAACATATTACTGTATTGTACATATGGGTGATTGTCTTTATTATAAACAGTTTAAACATATTACTGTATTGTACATGTGGGTGATTGTCTTTATTATAAATAGTTTAAACATATTACTGGTTGTACTGTACATATGGGTGATTGTCTTTATTATAAACAGTTTAAACATATTACTGGTTGTATTGTACATATGGGTGATTGTCTTTATTATAAACAGTTTAAACATATTACTGGTTGTATTGTACATATGGGTGATTGTCTTTATTATAAACAGTTTAAACATATTACTGGTTGTATTGTACATATGAGTGATTGTCTTTATTATAAACAGTTTAAACATATTACTGTATTGTACATATGGGTGATTGTCTTTATTATAAATAGTTTAAACATATTACTGTATTGTACATATGGGTGATTGTCTTTATTATAAACAGTTTAAACATATTACTGTATTGTACATATGGGTGATTGTCTTTATTATAAACAGTTAAAACATATTACTGTATTGTACATATGGGTGATTGTCTTTATTATAAACAGTTTAAACATATTACTGTATTGTACATATGGGTGATTGTTTTTATTATAAATAGTTTAAACATATTACTGTATTGTACATATGGGTGATTGTTTTTATTATAAATAGTTTAAACATATTACTGTATTGTACATATGGGTGATTGTCTTTATTATAAATAGTTTAAACATATTACTGGTTGTATTGTACATATGGGTGATTGTCTTTATTATAAACAGTTTAAACATATTACTGGTTGTATTGTACATATGGGTGATTGTCTTTATTATAAACAGTTTAAACATATTACTGGTTGTATTGTACATATGGGTGATTGTCTTTATTATAAATAGTTTAAACATATTACTGTATTGTACATATGGGTGATTGTTTTTATTATAAATAGTTTAAACATATTACTGTATTGTACATATGGGTGATTGTCTTTATTATAAATAGTTTAAACATATTACTGGTTGTATTGTACATATGGGTGATTGTCTTTATTATAAACAGTTTAAACATATTACTGGTTGTATTGTACATATGGGTGATTGTCTTTATTATAAACAGTTTAAACATATTACTGGTTGTATTGTACATATGGGCGATTGTCTTTATTATAAACAGTTTAAACATATTACTGGTTGTATTGTACATATGGGTGATTGTCTTTATTATAAACAGTTTAAACATATTACTGGTTGTATTGTACATATGGGCGATTGTCTTTATTATAAACAGTTTAAACATATTACTGGTTGTATTGTACATATGGGTGATTGTCTTTATTATAAACAGTTTAAACATATTACTGGTTGTATTGTACATATGGGTGATTGTCTTTATTATAAATAGTTTAAACATATTACTGGTTGTATTGTACATATGGGTGATTGTCTTTATTATAAACATATTACTGGTTGTATTGTACATGTGGGTGATTGTCTTTATTATAAACAGTTTAAACATATTACTGGTTGTATTGTACATATGGGTGATTGTCTTTATTATAAATAGTTTAAACATATTACTGTATTGTACATATGGGTGATTGTCTTTATTATAAACAGTTTAAACATATTACTGGTTGTATTGTACATGTGGGTGATTGTCTTTATTATAAACAGTTTAAACATATTACTGTATTGTACATATGGGTGATTGTCTTTATTATAAACAGTTTAAACATATTACTGGTTGTATTGTACATATGGGTGATTGTCTTTATTATAAACAGTTTAAACATATTACTGTATTGTACATGTGGGTGATTGTCTTTATTATAAATAGTTTAAACATATTACTGGTTGTATTGTACATATGGGTGATTGTCTTTATTATAAATAGTTTAAACATATTACTGGTTGTATTGTACATATGGGTGATTGTCTTTATTATAAACAGTTTAAACATATTACTGGTTGTATTGTACATATGGGTGATTGTCTTTATTATAAATAGTTTAAACATATTACTGTATTGTATATGTGGGTGATTGTCTTTATTATAAACAGTTTAAACATATTACTGGTTGTATTGTACATATGGGTGATTGTCTTTATTATAAATAGTTTAAACATATTACTGTATTGTACATATGGGTGATTGTCTTTATTATAAACAGTTTAAACATATTACTGGTTGTATTGTACATGTGGGTGATTGTCTTTATTATAAACAGTTTAAACATATTACTGTATTGTACATATGGGTGATTGTCTTTATTATAAATAGTTTAAACATATTACTGTATTGTACATATGGGTGATTGTCTTTATTATAAATAGTTTAAACATATTACTGTATTGTACATATGGGTGATTGTCTTTATTATAAATAGTTTAAACATATTACTGGTTGTATTGTACATATGGGTGATTGTCTTTATTATAAACAGTTTAAACATATTACTGGTTGTATTGTACATATGGGTGATTGTCTTTATTATAAACAGTTTAAACATATTACTGGTTGTATTGTACATATGGGTGATTGTCTTTATTATAAATAGTTTAAACATATTACTGTATTGTACATATGGGTGATTGTCTTTATTATAAACAGTTTAAACATATTACTGTATTGTACATGTGGGTGATTGTCTTTATTATAAATAGTTTAAACATATTACTGGTTGTACTGTACATATGGGTGATTGTCTTTATTATAAACAGTTTAAACATATTACTGGTTGTATTGTACATATGGGTGATTGTCTTTATTATAAACAGTTTAAACATATTACTGGTTGTATTGTACATATGGGTGATTGTCTTTATTATAAACAGTTTAAACATATTACTGGTTGTATTGTACATATGAGTGATTGTCTTTATTATAAACAGTTTAAACATATTACTGTATTGTACATATGGGTGATTGTCTTTATTATAAATAGTTTAAACATATTACTGTATTGTACATATGGGTGATTGTCTTTATTATAAACAGTTTAAACATATTACTGTATTGTACATATGGGTGATTGTCTTTATTATAAACAGTTAAAACATATTACTGTATTGTACATATGGGTGATTGTCTTTATTATAAACAGTTTAAACATATTACTGTATTGTACATATGGGTGATTGTTTTTATTATAAATAGTTTAAACATATTACTGTATTGTACATATGGGTGATTGTCTTTATTATAAATAGTTTAAACATATTACTGGTTGTATTGTACATATGGGTGATTGTCTTTATTATAAACAGTTTAAACATATTACTGGTTGTATTGTACATATGGGTGATTGTCTTTATTATAAACAGTTTAAACATATTACTGGTTGTATTGTACATATGGGTGATTGTCTTTATTATAAATAGTTTAAACATATTACTGTATTGTACATATGGGTGATTGTTTTTATTATAAATAGTTTAAACATATTACTGTATTGTACATATGGGTGATTGTCTTTATTATAAATAGTTTAAACATATTACTGGTTGTATTGTACATATGGGTGATTGTCTTTATTATAAACAGTTTAAACATATTACTGGTTGTATTGTACATATGGGCGATTGTCTTTATTATAAATAGTTTAAACATATTACTGTATTGTACATATGGGTGATTGTCTTTATTATAAACAGTTTAAACATATTACTGGTTGTATTGTACATGTGGGTGATTGTCTTTATTATAAACAGTTTAAACATATTACTGTATTGTACATATGGGTGATTGTCTTTATTATAAACAGTTTAAACATATTACTGGTTGTATTGTACATATGGGTGATTGTCTTTATTATAAACAGTTTAAACATATTACTGTATTGTACATGTGGGTGATTGTCTTTATTATAAATAGTTTAAACATATTACTGGTTGTATTGTACATATGGGTGATTGTCTTTATTATAAATAGTTTAAACATATTACTGGTTGTATTGTACATATGGGTGATTGTCTTTATTATAAACAGTTTAAACATATTACTGGTTGTATTGTACATATGGGTGATTGTCTTTATTATAAATAGTTTAAACATATTACTGTATTGTACATATGGGTGATTGTCTTTATTATAAACAGTTTAAACATATTACTGGTTGTATTGTACATGTGGGTGATTGTCTTTATTATAAACAGTTTAAACATATTACTGTATTGTACATATGGGTGATTGTCTTTATTATAAACAGTTTAAACATATTACTGGTTGTATTGTACATATGGGTGATTGTCTTTATTATAAACAGTTTAAACATATTACTGTATTGTACATGTGGGTGATTGTCTTTATTATAAATAGTTTAAACATATTACTGGTTGTATTGTACATATGGGTGATTGTCTTTATTATAAATAGTTTAAACATATTACTGGTTGTATTGTACATATGGGTGATTGTCTTTATTATAAACAGTTTAAACATATTACTGGTTGTATTGTACATATGGGTGATTGTCTTTATTATAAATAGTTTAAACATATTACTGTATTGTATATGTGGGTGATTGTCTTTATTATAAACAGTTTAAACATATTACTGGTTGTATTGTACATATGGGTGATTGTCTTTATTATAAATAGTTTAAACATATTACTGTATTGTACATATGGGTGATTGTCTTTATTATAAACAGTTTAAACATATTACTGGTTGTATTGTACATGTGGGTGATTGTCTTTATTATAAACAGTTTAAACATATTACTGTATTGTACATATGGGTGATTGTCTTTATTATAAATAGTTTAAACATATTACTGTATTGTACATATGGGTGATTGTCTTTATTATAAATAGTTTAAACATATTACTGTATTGTACATATGGGTGATTGTCTTTATTATAAATAGTTTAAACATATTACTGGTTGTATTGTACATATGGGTGATTGTCTTTATTATAAACAGTTTAAACATATTACTGGTTGTATTGTACATATGGGTGATTGTCTTTATTATAAACAGTTTAAACATATTACTGGTTGTATTGTACATATGGGTGATTGTCTTTATTATAAATAGTTTAAACATATTACTGTATTGTACATATGGGTGATTGTCTTTATTATAAACAGTTTAAACATATTACTGTATTGTACATGTGGGTGATTGTCTTTATTATAAATAGTTTAAACATATTACTGGTTGTACTGTACATATGGGTGATTGTCTTTATTATAAACAGTTTAAACATATTACTGGTTGTATTGTACATATGGGTGATTGTCTTTATTATAAACAGTTTAAACATATTACTGGTTGTATTGTACATATGGGTGATTGTCTTTATTATAAACAGTTTAAACATATTACTGGTTGTATTGTACATATGAGTGATTGTCTTTATTATAAACAGTTTAAACATATTACTGTATTGTACATATGGGTGATTGTCTTTATTATAAATAGTTTAAACATATTACTGTATTGTACATATGGGTGATTGTCTTTATTATAAACAGTTTAAACATATTACTGTATTGTACATATGGGTGATTGTCTTTATTATAAACAGTTAAAACATATTACTGTATTGTACATATGGGTGATTGTCTTTATTATAAACAGTTTAAACATATTACTGTATTGTACATATGGGTGATTGTTTTTATTATAAATAGTTTAAACATATTACTGTATTGTACATATGGGTGATTGTCTTTATTATAAATAGTTTAAACATATTACTGGTTGTATTGTACATATGGGTGATTGTCTTTATTATAAACAGTTTAAACATATTACTGGTTGTATTGTACATATGGGTGATTGTCTTTATTATAAACAGTTTAAACATATTACTGGTTGTATTGTACATATGGGTGATTGTCTTTATTATAAATAGTTTAAACATATTACTGTATTGTACATATGGGTGATTGTTTTTATTATAAATAGTTTAAACATATTACTGTATTGTACATATGGGTGATTGTCTTTATTATAAATAGTTTAAACATATTACTGGTTGTATTGTACATATGGGTGATTGTCTTTATTATAAACAGTTTAAACATATTACTGGTTGTATTGTACATATGGGTGATTGTCTTTATTATAAACAGTTTAAACATATTACTGGTTGTATTGTACATATGGGTGATTGTCTTTATTATAAATAGTTTAAACATATTACTGTATTGTACATATGGGTGATTGTTTTTATTATAAATAGTTTAAACATATTACTGTATTGTACATATGGGTGATTGTCTTTATTATAAATAGTTTAAACATATTACTGGTTGTATTGTACATATGGGTGATTGTCTTTATTATAAACAGTTTAAACATATTACTGGTTGTATTGTACATATGGGTGATTGTCTTTATTATAAACAGTTTAAACATATTACTGGTTGTATTGTACATATGGGCGATTGTCTTTATTATAAACAGTTTAAACATATTACTGGTTGTATTGTACATATGGGTGATTGTCTTTATTATAAACAGTTTAAACATATTACTGGTTGTATTGTACATATGGGCGATTGTCTTTATTATAAACAGTTTAAACATATTACTGGTTGTATTGTACATATGGGTGATTGTCTTTATTATAAACAGTTTAAACATATTACTGGTTGTATTGTACATATGGGTGATTGTCTTTATTATAAACAGTTTAAACATATTACTGTATTGTACATGTGGGTGATTGTCTTTATTATAAATAGTTTAAACATATTACTGGTTGTATTGTACATATGGGTGATTGTCTTTATTATAAATAGTTTAAACATATTACTGTATTGTACATATGGGTGATTGTCTTTATTATAAACAGTTTAAACATATTACTGGTTGTATTGTACATATGGGTGATTGTCTTTATTATAAACAGTTTAAACATATTACTGGTTGTATTGTACATATGGGTGATTGTCTTTATTATAAACAGTTTAAACATATTACTGTATTGTACATATGGGTATTTGTCTTTATTATAAACAGTTTAAACATATTACTGGTTGTATTGTACATATGGGTGATTGTCTTTATTATAAATAGTTTAAACATATTACTGTATTGTACATATGGGTGATTGTCTTTATTATAAACAGTTTAAACATATTACTGGTTGTATTGTACATATGGGTGATTGTCTTTATTATAAACAGTTTAAACATATTACTGTTTGTATTGTACATATGGGTGATTGTCTTTATTATAAACAGTTTAAACATATTACTGGTTGCATTGTACATATGGGTGATTGTCTTTATTATAAACAGTTTAAACATATTACTGGTTGTATTGTACATATGGGTGATTGTCTTTATTATAAATAGTTTAAACATATTACTGGTTGTATTGTACATATGGGTGATTGTCTTTATTATAAACATATTACTGGTTGTATTGTACATGTGGGTGATTGTCTTTATTATAAACAGTTTAAACATATTACTGGTTGTATTGTACATATGGGTGATTGTCTTTATTATAAATAGTTTAAACATATTACTGTATTGTACATATGGGTGATTGTCTTTATTATAAACAGTTTAAACATATTACTGGTTGTATTGTACATGTGGGTGATTGTCTTTATTATAAACAGTTTAAACATATTACTGTATTGTACATATGGGTGATTGTCTTTATTATAAACAGTTTAAACATATTACTGGTTGTATTGTACATATGGGTGATTGTCTTTATTATAAACAGTTTAAACATATTACTGTATTGTACATGTGGGTGATTGTCTTTATTATAAATAGTTTAAACATATTACTGGTTGTATTGTACATATGGGTGATTGTCTTTATTATAAATAGTTTAAACATATTACTGGTTGTATTGTACATATGGGTGATTGTCTTTATTATAAACAGTTTAAACATATTACTGGTTGTATTGTACATATGGGTGATTGTCTTTATTATAAATAGTTTAAACATATTACTGTATTGTACATGTGGGTGATTGTCTTTATTATAAACAGTTTAAACATATTACTGGTTGTATTGTACATATGGGTGATTGTCTTTATTATAAATAGTTTAAACATATAACTGTATTGTACATATGGGTGATTGTCTTTATTATAAACAGTTTAAACATATTACTGGTTGTATTGTACATGTGGGTGATTGTCTTTATTATAAACAGTTTAAACATATTACTGTATTGTATATATGGGTGATTGTCTTTATTATAAATAGTTTAAACATATTACTGTATTGTACATATGGGTGATTGTCTTTATTATAAATAGTTTAAACATATTACTGTATTGTACATATGGGTGATTGTCTTTATTATAAATAGTTTAAACATATTACTGGTTGTATTGTACATATGGGTGATTGTCTTTATTATAAACAGTTTAAACATATTACTGGTTGTATTGTACATATGGGTGATTGTCTTTATTATAAACAGTTTAAACATATTACTGGTTGTATTGTACATATGGGTGATTGTCTTTATTATAAACAGTTTAAACATATTACTGGTTGTATTGTACATATGGGTGATTGTCTTTATTATAAATAGTTTAAACATATTACTGTATTGTACATATGGGTGATTGTCTTTATTATAAACAGTTTAAACATATTACTGTATTGTACATGTGGGTGATTGTCTTTATTATAAATAGTTTAAACATATTACTGGTTGTACTGTACATATGGGTGATTGTCTTTATTATAAACAGTTTAAACATATTACTGGTTGTATTGTACATATGGGTGATTGTCTTTATTATAAACAGTTTAAACATATTACTGGTTGTATTGTACATATGGGTGATTGTCTTTATTATAAACAGTTTAAACATATTACTGGTTGTATTGTACATATGAGTGATTGTCTTTATTATAAACAGTTTAAACATATTACTGTATTGTACATATGGGTGATTGTCTTTATTATAAATAGTTTAAACATATTACTGTATTGTACATATGGGTGATTGTCTTTATTATAAACAGTTTAAACATATTACTGTATTGTACATATGGGTGATTGTCTTTATTATAAACAGTTTAAACATATTACTGTATTGTACATATGGGTGATTGTCTTTATTATAAACAGTTTAAACATATTACTGTATTGTACATATGGGTGATTGTTTTTATTATAAATAGTTTAAACATATTACTGTATTGTACATATGGGTGATTGTCTTTATTATAAATAGTTTAAACATATTACTGGTTGTATTGTACATATGGGTGATTGTCTTTATTATAAACAGTTTAAACATATTACTGGTTGTATTGTACATATGGGTGATTGTCTTTATTATAAACAGTTTAAACATATTACTGGTTGTATTGTACATATGGGTGATTGTCTTTATTATAAATAGTTTAAACATATTACTGTATTGTACATATGGGTGATTGTTTTTATTATAAATAGTTTAAACATATTACTGTATTGTACATATGGGTGATTGTCTTTATTATAAATAGTTTAAACATATTACTGGTTGTATTGTACATATGGGTGATTGTCTTTATTATAAACAGTTTAAACATATTACTGGTTGTATTGTACATATGGGTGATTGTCTTTATTATAAACAGTTTAAACATATTACTGGTTGTATTGTACATATGGGTGATTGTCTTTATTATAAACAGTTTAAACATATTACTGGTTGTATTGTACATATGGGTGATTGTCTTTATTATAAACAGTTTAAACATATTACTAGTTGTATTGTACATATGGGCGATTGTCTTTATTATAAACAGTTTAAACATATTACTGGTTGTATTGTACATATGGGTGATTGTCTTTATTATAAACAGTTTAAACATATTACTGGTTGTATTGTACATATGGGTGATTGTCTTTATTATAAACAGTTTAAACATATTACTGTATTGTACATATGGGTGATTGTCTTTATTATAAACAGTTTAAACATATTACTGGTTGTATTGTACATGTGGGTGATTGTCTTTATTATAAACAGTTTAAACATATTACTGTATTGTACATATGGGTGATTGTCTTTATTATAAACAGTTTAAACATATTACTGGTTGTATTGTACATATGGGTGATTGTCTTTATTATAAACAGTTTAAACATATTACTGTATTGTACATGTGGGTGATTGTCTTTATTATAAAAAGTTTAAACATATTACTGGTTGTATTGTACATATGGGTGATTGTCTTTATTATAAATAGTTTAAACATATTACTGGTTGTATTGTACATATGGGTGATTGTCTTTATTATAAACAGTTTAAACATATTACTGGTTGTATTGTACATATGGGTGATTGTCTTTATTATAAATAGTTTAAACATATTACTGTATTGTACATGTGGGTGATTGTCTTTATTATAAACAGTTTAAACATATTACTGGTTGTATTGTACATATGGGTGATTGTCTTTATTATAAATAGTTTTAACATATTACTGTATTGTACATATGGGTGATTGTCTTTATTATAAACAGTTTAAACATATTACTGGTTGTATTGTACATGTGGGTGATTGTCTTTATTATAAACAGTTTAAACATATTACTGTATTGTACATATGGGTGATTGTCTTTATTATAAATAGTTTAAACATATTACTGGTTGTATTGTACATATGGGTGATTGTCTTTATTATAAACAGTTTAAACATATTACTGGTTGTATTGTACATATGGGTGATTGTCTTTATTATAAACAGTTTAAACATATTACTGGTTGTATTGTACATATGGGTGATTGTCTTTATTATAAATAGTTTAAACATATTACTGTATTGTACATATGGGTGATTGTTTTTATTATAAATAGTTTAAACATATTACTGTATTGTACATATGGGTGATTGTCTTTATTATAAATAGTTTAAACATATTACTGGTTGTATTGTACATATGGGTGATTGTCTTTATTATAAACAGTTTAAACATATTACTGGTTGTATTGTACATATGGGTGATTGTCTTTATTATAAACAGTTTAAACATATTACTGGTTGTATTGTACATATGGGTGATTGTCTTTATTATAAACAGTTTAAACATATTACTGGTTGTATTGTACATATGGGTGATTGTCTTTATTATAAACAGTTTAAACATATTACTGGTTGTATTGTACATATGGGCGATTGTCTTTATTATAAACAGTTTAAACATATTACTGGTTGTATTGTACATATGGGTGATTGTCTTTATTATAAACAGTTTAAACATATTACTGGTTGTATTGTACATATGGGTGATTGTCTTTATTATAAACAGTTTAAACATATTACTGTATTGTACATATGGGTGATTGTCTTTATTATAAACAGTTTAAACATATTACTGGTTGTATTGTACATGTGGGTGATTGTCTTTATTATAAACAGTTTAAACATATTACTGTATTGTACATATGGGTGATTGTCTTTATTATAAACATATTACTGGTTGTATTGTACATATGGGTGATTGTCTTTATTATAAACAGTTTAAACATATTACTGTATTGTACATGTGGGTGATTGTCTTTATTATAAAAAGTTTAAACATATTACTGGTTGTATTGTACATATGGGTGATTGTCTTTATTATAAATAGTTTAAACATATTACTGGTTGTATTGTACATATGGGTGATTGTCTTTATTATAAACAGTTTAAACATATTACTGGTTGTATTGTACATATGGGTGATTGTCTTTATTATAAATAGTTTAAACATATTACTGTATTGTACATGTGGGTGATTGTCTTTATTATAAACAGTTTAAACATATTACTGGTTGTATTGTACATATGGGTGATTGTCTTTATTATAAATAGTTTTAACATATTACTGTATTGTACATATGGGTGATTGTCTTTATTATAAACAGTTTAAACATATTACTGTATTGTACATGTGGGTGATTGTCTTTATTATAAATAGTTTAAACATATTACTGGTTGTACTGTACATATGGGTGATTGTCTTTATTATAAACAGTTTAAACATATTACTGGTTGTATTGTACATATGGGTGATTGTCTTTATTATAAACAGTTTAAACATATTACTGGTTGTATTGTACATATGGGTGATTGTCTTTATTATAAACAGTTTAAACATATTACTGGTTGTATTGTACATATGAGTGATTGTCTTTATTATAAACAGTTTAAACATATTACTGTATTGTACATATGGGTGATTGTCTTTATTATAAACAGTTTAAACATATTACTGTATTGTACATATGGGTGATTGTCTTTATTATAAACAGTTTAAACATATTACTGTATTGTACATATGGGTGATTGTTTTTATTATAAATAGTTTAAACATATTACTGTATTGTACATATGGGTGATTGTCTTTATTATAAATAGTTTAAACATATTACTGGTTGTATTGTACATATGGGTGATTGTCTTTATTATAAACAGTTTAAACATATTACTGGTTGTATTGTACATATGGGTGATTGTCTTTATTATAAACAGTTTAAACATATTACTGGTTGTATTGTACATATGGGTGATTGTCTTTATTATAAATAGTTTAAACATATTACTGTATTGTACATATGGGTGATTGTTTTTATTATAAATAGTTTAAACATATTACTGTATTGTACATATGGGTGATTGTCTTTATTATAAATAGTTTAAACATATTACTGGTTGTATTGTACATATGGGTGATTGTCTTTATTATAAACAGTTTAAACATATTACTGGTTGTATTGTACATATGGGTGATTGTCTTTATTATAAACAGTTTAAACATATTACTGGTTGTATTGTACATATGGGTGATTGTCTTTATTATAAACAGTTTAAACATATTACTGGTTGTATTGTACATATGGGTGATTGTCTTTATTATAAACAGTTTAAACATATTACTGGTTGTATTGTACATATGGGCGATTGTCTTTATTATAAACAGTTTAAACATATTACTGGTTGTATTGTACATATGGGTGATTGTCTTTATTATAAACAGTTTAAACATATTACTGGTTGTATTGTACATATGGGTGATTGTCTTTATTATAAACAGTTTAAACATATTACTGTATTGTACATATGGGTGATTGTCTTTATTATAAACAGTTTAAACATATTACTGGTTGTATTGTACATGTGGGTGATTGTCTTTATTATAAACAGTTTAAACATATTACTGTATTGTACATATGGGTGATTGTCTTTATTATAAACAGTTTAAACATATTACTGGTTGTATTGTACATATGGGTGATTGTCTTTATTATAAACAGTTTAAACATATTACTGTATTGTACATGTGGGTGATTGTCTTTATTATAAAAAGTTTAAACATATTACTGGTTGTATTGTACATATGGGTGATTGTCTTTATTATAAATAGTTTAAACATATTACTGGTTGTATTGTACATATGGGTGATTGTCTTTATTATAAACAGTTTAAACATATTACTGGTTGTATTGTACATATGGGTGATTGTCTTTATTATAAATAGTTTAAACATATTACTGTATTGTACATATGGGTGATTGTCTTTATTATAAACAGTTTAAACATATTACTGGTTGTATTGTACATGTGGGTGATTGTCTTTATTATAAACAGTTTAAACATATTACTGTATTGTACATATGGGTGATTGTCTTTATTATAAATAGTTTAAACATATTACTGTATTGTACATATGGGTGATTGTCTTTATTATAAATAGTTTAAACATATTACTGTATTGTACATATGGGTGATTGTCTTTATTATAAATAGTTTAAACATATCACTGGTTGTATTGTACATATGAGTGATTGTCTTTATTATAAACAGTTTAAACATATTACTGGTTGTATTGTACATATGGGTGATTGTCTTTATTATAAACAGTTTAAACATATTACTGGTTGTATTGTACATATGGGTGATTGTCTTTATTATAAACAGTTTAAACATATTACTGGTTGTATTGTACATATGGGTGATTGTCTTTATTATAAATAGTTTAAACATATTACTGTATTGTACATATGGGTGATTGTCTTTATTATAAACAGTTTAAACATATTACTGTATTGTACATGTGGGTGATTGTCTTTATTATAAATAGTTTAAACATATTACTGGTTGTACTGTACATATGGGTGATTGTCTTTATTATAAACAGTTTAAACATATTACTGGTTGTATTGTACATATGGGTGATTGTCTTTATTATAAACAGTTTAAACATATTACTGGTTGTATTGTACATATGGGTGATTGTCTTTATTATAAACAGTTTAAACATATTACTGGTTGTATTGTACATATGAGTGATTGTCTTTATTATAAACAGTTTAAACATATTACTGTATTGTACATATGGGTGATTGTCTTTATTATAAATAGTTTAAACATATTACTGTATTGTACATATGGGTGATTGTCTTTATTATAAACAGTTTAAACATATTACTGTATTGTACATATGGGTGATTGTCTTTATTATAAACAGTTAAAACATATTACTGTATTGTACATATGGGTGATTGTCTTTATTATAAACAGTTTAAACATATTACTGTATTGTACATATGGGTGATTGTCTTTATTATAAATAGTTTAAACATATTACTGGTTGTATTGTACATATGGGTGATTGTCTTTATTATAAACAGTTTAAACATATTACTGGTTGTATTGTACATATGGGTGATTGTCTTTATTATAAACAGTTTAAACATATTACTGGTTGTATTGTACATATGGGTGATTGTCTTTATTATAAATAGTTTAAACATATTACTGTATTGTACATATGGGTGATTGTCTTTATTATAAATAGTTTAAACATATTACTGTATTGTACATATGGGTGATTGTCTTTATTATAAATAGTTTAAACATATTACTGGTTGTATTGTACATATGGGTGATTGTCTTTATTATAAACAGTTTAAACATATTACTGGTTGTATTGTACATATGGGTGATTGTCTTTATTATAAACAGTTTAAACATATTACTGGTTGTATTGTACATATGGGTGATTGTCTTTATTATAAACAGTTTAAACATATTACTGGTTGTATTGTACATATGGGTGATTGTCTTTATTATAAACAGTTTAAACATATTACTGGTTGTATTGTACATATGGGCGATTGTCTTTATTATAAACAGTTTAAACATATTACTGGTTGTATTGTACATATGGGTGATTGTCTTTATTATAAACAGTTTAAACATATTACTGGTTGTATTGTACATATGGGTGATTGTCTTTATTATAAACAGTTTAAACATATTACTGTATTGTACATGTGGGTGATTGTCTTTATTATAAATAGTTTAAACATATTACTGGTTGTATTGTACATATGGGTGATTGTCTTTATTATAAATAGTTTAAACATATTACTGTATTGTACATATGGGTGATTGTCTTTATTATAAACAGTTTAAACATATTACTGGTTGTATTGTACATATGGGTGATTGTCTTTATTATAAATAGTTTAAACATATTACTGTATTGTACATATGGGTGATTGTCTTTATTATAAACAGTTTAAACATATTACTGTATTGTACATGTGGGTGATTGTCTTTATTATAAATAGTTTAAACATATTACTGTATTGTACATATGGGTGATTGTCTTTATTATAAACAGTTTAAACATATTACTGGTTGTATTGTACATATGGGTGATTGTCTTTATTATAAACAGTTTAAACATATTACTGGTTGTATTGTACATATGGGTGATTGTCTTTATTATAAACAGTTTAAACATATTACTGTATTGTACATATGGGTATTTGTCTTTATTATAAACAGTTTAAACATATTACTGGTTGTATTGTACATATGGGTGATTGTCTTTATTATAAATAGTTTAAACATATTACTGTATTGTACATATGGGTGATTGTCTTTATTATAAACAGTTTAAACATATTACTGGTTGTATTGTACATATGGGTGATTGTCTTTATTATAAACAGTTTAAACATATTACTGGTTGTATTGTACATATGGGTGATTGTCTTTATTATAAACATTTTAAACATATTACTGGTTGCATTGTACATATGGGTGATTGTCTTTATTATAAACAGTTTAAACATATTACTGGTTGTATTGTACATATGGGTGATTGTCTTTATTATAAACAGTTTAAACATATTACTGGTTGTATTGTACATATGGGTGATTGTCTTTATTATAAACAGTTTAAACATATTACTGGTTGCATTGTACATATGGGTGATTGTCTTTATTATAAACAGTTTAAACATATTACTGGTTGTATTGTACATATGGGTGATTGTCTTTATTATAAACAGTTTAAACATATTACTGTATTGTACATATGGGTGATTGTCTTTATTATAAACAGTTTAAACATATTACTGTATTGTACATATGGGTGATTGTCTTTATTATAAACAGTTTAAACATATTACTGTATTGTACATATGGGTGATTGTTTTTATTATAAATAGTTTAAACATATTACTGTATTGTACATATGGGTGATTGTCTTTATTATAAATAGTTTAAACATATTACTGGTTGTATTGTACATATGGGTGATTGTCTTTATTATAAACAGTTTAAACATATTACTGGTTGTATTGTACATATGGGTGATTGTCTTTATTATAAACAGTTTAAACATATTACTGGTTGTATTGTACATATGGGTGATTGTCTTTATTATAAATAGTTTAAACATATTACTGTATTGTACATATGGGTGATTGTTTTTATTATAAATAGTTTAAACATATTACTGTATTGTACATATGGGTGATTGTCTTTATTATAAATAGTTTAAACATATTACTGGTTGTATTGTACATATGGGTGATTGTCTTTATTATAAACAGTTTAAACATATTACTGGTTGTATTGTACATATGGGTGATTGTCTTTATTATAAACAGTTTAAACATATTACTGGTTGTATTGTACATATGGGTGATTGTCTTTATTATAAACAGTTTAAACATATTACTGGTTGTATTGTACATATGGGTGATTGTCTTTATTATAAACAGTTTAAACATATTACTGGTTGTATTGTACATATGGGCGATTGTCTTTATTATAAACAGTTTAAACATATTACTGGTTGTATTGTACATATGGGTGATTGTCTTTATTATAAACAGTTTAAACATATTACTGGTTGTATTGTACATATGGGTGATTGTCTTTATTATAAACAGTTTAAACATATTACTGTATTGTACATATGGGTGATTGTCTTTATTATAAACAGTTTAAACATATTACTGGTTGTATTGTACATGTGGGTGATTGTCTTTATTATAAACAGTTTAAACATATTACTGTATTGTACATATGGGTGATTGTCTTTATTATAAACAGTTTAAACATATTACTGGTTGTATTGTACATATGGGTGATTGTCTTTATTATAAACAGTTTAAACATATTACTGTATTGTACATGTGGGTGATTGTCTTTATTATAAAAAGTTTAAACATATTACTGGTTGTATTGTACATATGGGTGATTGTCTTTATTATAAATAGTTTAAACATATTACTGGTTGTATTGTACATATGGGTGATTGTCTTTATTATAAACAGTTTAAACATATTACTGGTTGTATTGTACATATGGGTGATTGTCTTTATTATAAATAGTTTAAACATATTACTGTATTGTACATGTGGGTGATTGTCTTTATTATAAACAGTTTAAACATATTACTGGTTGTATTGTACATATGGGTGATTGTCTTTATTATAAATAGTTTTAACATATTACTGTATTGTACATATGGGTGATTGTCTTTATTATAAACAGTTTAAACATATTACTGGTTGTATTGTACATGTGGGTGATTGTCTTTATTATAAACAGTTTAAACATATTACTGTATTGTACATATGGGTGATTGTCTTTATTATAAATAGTTTAAACATATTACTGTATTGTACATATGGGTGATTGTCTTTATTATAAATAGTTTAAACATATTACTGTATTGTACATATGGGTGATTGTCTTTATTATAAATAGTTTAAACATATTACTGGTTGTATTGTACATATGAGTGATTGTCTTTATTATAAACAGTTTAAACATATTACTGGTTGTATTGTACATATGGGTGATTGTCTTTATTATAAACAGTTTAAACATATTACTGGTTGTATTGTACATATGGGTGATTGTCTTTATTATAAACAGTTTAAACATATTACTGGTTGTATTGTACATATGGGTGATTGTCTTTATTATAAATAGTTTAAACATATTACTGTATTGTACATATGGGTGATTGTCTTTATTATAAACAGTTTAAACATATTACTGTATTGTACATGTGGGTGATTGTCTTTATTATAAATAGTTTAAACATATTACTGGTTGTACTGTACATATGGGTGATTGTCTTTATTATAAACAGTTTAAACATATTACTGGTTGTATTGTACATATGGGTGATTGTCTTTATTATAAACAGTTTAAACATATTACTGGTTGTATTGTACATATGGGTGATTGTCTTTATTATAAACAGTTTAAACATATTACTGGTTGTATTGTACATATGAGTGATTGTCTTTATTATAAACAGTTTAAACATATTACTGTATTGTACATATGGGTGATTGTCTTTATTATAAATAGTTTAAACATATTACTGTATTGTACATATGGGTGATTGTCTTTATTATAAACAGTTTAAACATATTACTGTATTGTACATATGAGTGATTGTCTTTATTATAAACAGTTAAAACATATTACTGTATTGTACATATGGGTGATTGTCTTTATTATAAACAGTTTAAACATATTACTGTATTGTACATGTGGGTGATTGTCTTTATTATAAATAGTTTAAACATATTACTGGTTGTATTGTACATATGGGTGATTGTCTTTATTATAAACAGTTTAAACATATTACTGGTTGTATTGTACATATGGGTGATTGTCTTTATTATAAACAGTTTAAACATATTACTGGTTGTATTGTACATATGGGTGATTGTCTTTATTATAAATAGTTTAAACATATTACTGTATTGTACATATGGGTGATTGTCTTTTATTATAAATAGTTTAAACATATTACTGTATTGTACATATGGGTGATTGTCTTTATTATAAATAGTTTAAACATATTACTGGTTGTATTGTACATATGGGTGATTGTCTTTATTATAAACAGTTTAAACATATTACTGGTTGTATTGTACATATGGGTGATTGTCTTTATTATAAACAGTTTAAACATATTACTGGTTGTATTGTACATATGGGTGATTGTCTTTATTATAAACAGTTTAAACATATTACTGGTTGTATTGTACATATGGGTGATTGTCTTTATTATAAACAGTTTAAACATATTACTGGTTGTATTGTACATATGGGCGATTGTCTTTATTATAAACAGTTTAAACATATTACTGGTTGTATTGTACATATGGGTGATTGTCTTTATTATAAACAGTTTAAACATATTACTGGTTGTATTGTACATATGGGTGATTGTCTTTATTATAAACAGTTTAAACATATTACTGTATTGTACATGTGGGTGATTGTCTTTATTATAAATAGTTTAAACATATTACTGGTTGTATTGTACATATGGGTGATTGTCTTTATTATAAATAGTTTAAACATATTACTGTATTGTACATATGGGTGATTGTCTTTATTATAAACAGTTTAAACATATTACTGGTTGTATTGTACATATGGGTGATTGTCTTTATTATAAATAGTTTAAACATATTACTGTATTGTACATATGGGTGATTGTCTTTATTATAAACAGTTTAAACATATTACTGTATTGTACATGTGGGTGATTGTCTTTATTATAAATAGTTTAAACATATTACTGTATTGTACATATGGGTGATTGTCTTTATTATAAACAGTTTAAACATATTACTGGTTGTATTGTACATATGGGTGATTGTCTTTATTATAAACAGTTTAAACATATTACTGGTTGTATTGTACATATGGGTGATTGTCTTTATTATAAACAGTTTAAACATATTACTGTATTGTACATATGGGTATTTGTCTTTATTATAAACAGTTTAAACATATTACTGGTTGTATTGTACATATGGGTGATTGTCTTTATTATAAATAGTTTAAACATATTACTGTATTGTACATATGGGTGATTGTCTTTATTATAAACAGTTTAAACATATTACTGGTTGTATTGTACATATGGGTGATTGTCTTTATTATAAACAGTTTAAACATATTACTGGTTGTATTGTACATATGGGTGATTGTCTTTATTATAAACAGTTTAAACATATTACTGGTTGCATTGTACATATGGGTGATTGTCTTTATTATAAACAGTTTAAACATATTACTGGTTGTATTGTACATATGGGTGATTGTCTTTATTATAAATAGTTTAAACATATTACTGGTTGTATTGTACATATGGGTGATTGTCTTTATTATAAACATATTACTGGTTGTATTGTACATGTGGGTGATTGTCTTTATTATAAACAGTTTAAACATATTACTGGTTGTATTGTACATATGGGTGATTGTCTTTATTATAAATAGTTTAAACATATTACTGTATTGTACATATGGGTGATTGTCTTTATTATAAACAGTTTAAACATATTACTGGTTGTATTGTACATGTGGGTGATTGTCTTTATTATAAACAGCTTAAACATATTACTGTATTGTACATATGGGTGATTGTCTTTATTATAAACAGTTTAAACATATTACTGGTTGTATTGTACATATGGGTGATTGTCTTTATTATAAACAGTTTAAACATATTACTGTATTGTACATGTGGGTGATTGTCTTTATTATAAATAGTTTAAACATATTACTGGTTGTATTGTACATATGGGTGATTGTCTTTATTATAAATAGTTTAAACATATTACTGGTTGTATTGTACATATGGGTGATTGTCTTTATTATAAACAGTTTAAACATATTACTGGTTGTATTGTACATATGGGTGATTGTCTTTATTATAAATAGTTTAAACATATAACTGTATTGTACATATGGGTGATTGTCTTTATTATAAACAGTTTAAACATATTACTGGTTGTATTGTACATGTGGGTGATTGTCTTTATTATAAACAGTTTAAACATATTACTGTATTGTACATATGGGTGATTGTCTTTATTATAAATAGTTTAAACATATTACTGTATTGTACATATGGGTGATTGTCTTTATTATAAATAGTTTAAACATATTACTGTATTGTACATATGGGTGATTGTCTTTATTATAAATAGTTTAAACATATTACTGGTTGTATTGTACATATGGGTGATTGTCTTTATTATAAACAGTTTAAACATATTACTGGTTGTATTGTACATATGGGTGATTGTCTTTATTATAAACAGTTTAAACATATTACTGGTTGTATTGTACATATGGGTGATTGTCTTTATTATAAACAGTTTAAACATATTACTGGTTGTATTGTACATATGGGTGATTGTCTTTATTATAAATAGTTTAAACATATTACTGTATTGTACATATGGGTGATTGTCTTTATTATAAACAGTTTAAACATATTACTGTATTGTACATGTGGGTGATTGTCTTTATTATAAATAGTTTAAACATATTACTGGTTGTACTGTACATATGGGTGATTGTCTTTATTATAAACAGTTTAAACATATTACTGGTTGTATTGTACATATGGGTGATTGTCTTTATTATAAACAGTTTAAACATATTACTGGTTGTATTGTACATATGGGTGATTGTCTTTATTATAAACAGTTTAAACATATTACTGTATTGTACATATGGGTGATTGTCTTTATTATAAATAGTTTAAACATATTACTGTATTGTACATATGGGTGATTGTCTTTATTATAAACAGTTTAAACATATTACTGTATTGTACATATGGGTGATTGTCTTTATTATAAACAGTTTAAACATATTACTGTATTGTACATATGGGTGATTGTCTTTATTATAAACAGTTTAAACATATTACTGTATTGTACATATGGGTGATTGTTTTTATTATAAATAGTTTAAACATATTACTGTATTGTACATATGGGTGATTGTCTTTATTATAAATAGTTTAAACATATTACTGGTTGTATTGTACATATGGGTGATTGTCTTTATTATAAACAGTTTAAACATATTACTGGTTGTATTGTACATATGGGTGATTGTCTTTATTATAAACAGTTTAAACATATTACTGGTTGTATTGTACATATGGGTGATTGTCTTTATTATAAATAGTTTAAACATATTACTGTATTGTACATATGGGTGATTGTTTTTATTATAAATAGTTTAAACATATTACTGTATTGTACATATGGGTGATTGTCTTTATTATAAATAGTTTAAACATATTACTGGTTGTATTGTACATATGGGTGATTGTCTTTATTATAAACAGTTTAAACATATTACTGGTTGTATTGTACATATGGGTGATTGTCTTTATTATAAACAGTTTAAACATATTACTGGTTGTATTGTACATATGGGTGATTGTCTTTATTATAAACAGTTTAAACATATTACTGGTTGTATTGTACATATGGGTGATTGTCTTTATTATAAACAGTTTAAACATATTACTGGTTGTATTGTACATATGGGCGATTGTCTTTATTATAAACAGTTTAAACATATTACTGGTTGTATTGTACATATGGGTGATTGTCTTTATTATAAACAGTTTAAACATATTACTGGTTGTATTGTACATATGGGTGATTGTCTTTATTATAAACAGTTTAAACATATTACTGGTTGTATTGTACATGTGGGTGATTGTCTTTATTATAAACAGTTTAAACATATTACTGTATTGTACATATGGGTGATTGTCTTTATTATAAACAGTTTAAACATATTACTGGTTGTATTGTACATATGGGTGATTGTCTTTATTATAAATAGTTTAAACATATTACTGTATTGTACATGTGGGTGATTGTCTTTATTATAAATAGTTTAAACATATTACTGGTTGTATTGTACATATGGGTGATTGTCTTTATTATAAATAGTTTAAACATATTACTGGTTGTATTGTACATATGGGTGATTGTCTTTATTATAAACAGTTTAAACATATTACTGGTTGTATTGTACATATGGGTGATTGTCTTTATTATAAATAGTTTAAACATATTACTGTATTGTACATGTGGGTGATTGTCTTTATTATAAACAGTTTAAACATATTACTGGTTGTATTGTACATATGGGTGATTGTCTTTATTATAAATAGTTTAAACATATTACTGTATTGTACATATGGGTGATTGTCTTTATTATAAACAGTTTAAACATATTACTGGTTGTATTGTACATGTGGGTGATTGTCTTTATTATAAACAGTTTAAACATATTACTGTATTGTACATATGGGTGATTGTCTTTATTATAAATAGTTTAAACATATTACTGTATTGTACATATGGGTGATTGTCTTTATTATAAATAGTTTAAACATATTACTGTATTGTACATATGGGTGATTGTCTTTATTATAAATAGTTTAAACATATTACTGGTTGTATTGTACATATGGGTGATTGTCTTTATTATAAACAGTTTAAACATATTACTGGTTGTATTGTACATATGGGTGATTGTCTTTATTATAAACAGTTTAAACATATTACTGGTTGTATTGTACATATGGGTGATGGTCTTTATTATAAACAGTTTAAACATATTACTGGTTGTATTGTACATATGGGTGATTGTCTTTATTATAAACAGTTTAAACATATTACTGGTTGTATTGTACATGTGGGTGATTGTCTTTATTATAAACAGTTTAAACATATTACTGTATTGTACATATGGGTGATTGTCTTTATTATAAACAGTTTAAACATATTACTGGTTGTATTGTACATATGGGTGATTGTCTTTATTATAAATAGTTTAAACATATTACTGTATTGTACATGTGGGTGATTGTCTTTATTATAAATAGTTTAAACATATTACTGGTTGTATTGTACATATGGGTGATTGTCTTTATTATAAATAGTTTAAACATATTACTGGTTGTATTGTACATATGGGTGATTGTCTTTATTATAAACAGTTTAAACATATTACTGGTTGTATTGTACATATGGGTGATTGTCTTTATTATAAATAGTTTAAACATATTACTGTATTGTACATGTGGGTGATTGTCTTTATTATAAACAGTTTAAACATATTACTGGTTGTATTGTACATATGGGTGATTGTCTTTATTATAAATAGTTTAAACATATTACTGTATTGTACATATGGGTGATTGTCTTTATTATAAACAGTTTAAACATATTACTGGTTGTATTGTACATGTGGGTGATTGTCTTTATTATAAACAGTTTAAACATATTACTGTATTGTACATATGGGTGATTGTCTTTATTATAAATAGTTTAAACATATTACTGTATTGTACATATGGGTGATTGTCTTTATTATAAATAGTTTAAACATATTACTGTATTGTACATATGGGTGATTGTCTTTATTATAAATAGTTTAAACATATTACTGGTTGTATTGTACATATGGGTGATTGTCTTTATTATAAACAGTTTAAACATATTACTGGTTGTATTGTACATATGGGTGATTGTCTTTATTATAAACAGTTTAAACATATTACTGGTTGTATTGTACATATGGGTGATGGTCTTTATTATAAACAGTTTAAACATATTACTGGTTGTATTGTACATATGGGTGATTGTCTTTATTATAAATAGTTTAAACATATTACTGTATTGTACATATGGGTGATTGTCTTTATTATAAACAGTTTAAACATATTACTGTATTGTACATGTGGGTGATTGTCTTTATTATAAATAGTTTAAACATATTACTGGTTGTACTGTACATATGGGTGATTGTCTTTATTATAAACAGTTTAAACATATTACTGGTTGTATTGTACATATGGGTGATTGTCTTTATTATAAACAGTTTAAACATATTACTGGTTGTATTGTACATATGGGTGATTGTCTTTATTATAAACAGTTTAAACATATTACTGGTTGTATTGTACATATGAGTGATTGTCTTTATTATAAACAGTTTAAACATATTACTGTATTGTACATATGGGTGATTGTCTTTATTATAAATAGTTTAAACATATTACTGTATTGTACATATGGGTGATTGTCTTTATTATAAACAGTTTAAACATATTACTGTATTGTACATATGAGTGATTGTCTTTATTATAAACAGTTTAAACATATTACTGTATTGTACATATGGGTGATTGTCTTTATTATAAACAGTTTAAACATATTACTGTATTGTACATATGGGTGATTGTTTTTATTATAAATAGTTTAAACATATTACTGTATTGTACATATGGGTGATTGTCTTTATTATAAATAGTTTAAACATATTACTGGTTGTATTGTACATATGGGTGATTGTCTTTATTATAAACAGTTTAAACATATTACTGGTTGTATTGTACATATGGGTGATTGTCTTTATTATAAACAGTTTAAACATATTACTGGTTGTATTGTACATATGGGTGATTGTCTTTATTATAAATAGTTTAAACATATTACTGTATTGTACATATGGGTGATTGTTTTTATTATAAATAGTTTAAACATATTACTGTATTGTACATATGGGTGATTGTCTTTATTATAAACAGTTTAAACATATTACTGGTTGTATTGTACATATGGGTGATTGTCTTTATTATAAACAGTTTAAACATATTACTGGTTGTATTGTACATATGGGTGATTGTCTTTATTATAAACAGTTTAAACATATTACTGGTTGTATTGTACATATGGGTGATTGTCTTTATTATAAACAGTTTAAACATATTACTGGTTGTATTGTACATATGGGTGATTGTCTTTATTATAAACAGTTTAAACATATTACTGGTTGTATTGTACATATGGGTGATTGTCTTTATTATAAACAGTTTAAACATATTACTGGTTGTATTGTACATATGGGCGATTGTCTTTATTATAAACAGTTTAAACATATTACTGGTTGTATTGTACATATGGGTGATTGTCTTTATTATAAACAGTTTAAACATATTACTGGTTGTATTGTACATATGGGTGATTGTCTTTATTATAAACAGTTTAAACATATTACTGTATTGTACATATGGGTGATTGTCTTTATTATAAACAGTTTAAACATATTACTGGTTGTATTGTACATGTGGGTGATTGTCTTTATTATAAACAGTTTAAACATATTACTGTATTGTACATATGGGTGATTGTTTTTATTATAAACAGTTTAAACATATTACTGGTTGTATTGTACATATGGGCGATTGTCTTTATTATAAACAGTTTAAACATATTACTGGTTGTATTGTACATATGGGTGATTGTCTTTATTATAAACAGTTTAAACATATTACTGTATTGTACATGTGGGTGATTGTCTTTATTATAAACAGTTTAAACATATTACTGGTTGTATTGTACATATGGGTGATTGTCTTTATTATAAAAAGTTTAAACATATTACTGTATTGTACATGTGGGTGATTGTCTTTATTATAAATAGTTTAAACATATTACTGGTTGTATTGTACATATGGGTGATTGTCTTTATTATAAATAGTTTAAACATATTACTGTATTGTACATATGGGTGATTGTCTTTATTATAAACAGTTTAAACATATTACTGGTTGTATTGTACATATGGGTGATTGTCTTTATTATAAACAGTTTAAACATATTACTGTATTGTACATGTGGGTGATTGTCTTTATTATAAATAGTTTAAACATATTACTGGTTGTATTGTACATATGGGTGATTGTCTTTATTATAAATAGTTTAAACATATTACTGTATTGTACATATGGGTGATTGTCTTTATTATAAACAGTTTAAACATATTACTGGTTGTATTGTACATGTGGGTGATTGTCTTTATTATAAATAGTTTAAACATATTACTGTATTGTACATGTGGGTGATTGTCTTTATTATAAACAGTTTAAACATATTACTGGTTGTATTGTACATATGGGCGATTGTCTTTATTATAAATAGTTTAAACATATTACTGTATTGTACATATGGGTGATTGTCTTTATTATAAACAGTTTAAACATATTACTGGTTGTATTGTACATGTGGGTGATTGTCTTTATTATAAACAGTTTAAACATATTACTGTATTGTACATATGGGTGATTGTCTTTATTATAAACAGTTTAAACATATCACTGGTTGTATTGTACATATGGGTGATTGTCTTTATTATAAACAGTTTAAACATATTACTGGTTGTATTGTACATATGGGTGATTGTCTTTATTATAAACAGTTTAAACATATTACTGGTTGTATTGTACATATGGGTGATTGTCTTTATTATAAACAGTTTAAACATATTACTGGTTGTATTGTACATATGGGTGATTGTCTTTATTATAAACAGTTTAAACATATTACTGGTTGTATTGTACATATGGGTGATTGTCTTTATTATAAACAGTTTAAACATATTACTGGTTGTATAGTACATATGGGTGATTGTCTTTATTATAAACAGTTTAAACATAAGACTGGTTGTATTGTACATATGGGTGATTGTCTTTATTATAAACAGTTTAAACATATCACTGGTTGTATTGTACATATGGGTGATTGTCTTTATTATAAACAGTTTAAACATATTACTGGTTGTATTGTACATATGGGTGATTGTCTTTATTATAAACAGTTTAAACATATTACTGGTTGTATTGTACATATGGGTGATTGTCTTTATTATAAACAGTTTAAACATATTACTGGTTGTATTGTACATATGGGTGATTGTCTTTATTATAAACAGTTTAAACATATTACTGGTTGTATTGTACATATGGGTGATTGTCTTTATTATAAACAGTTTAAACATATTACTGGTTGTATTGTACATATGGGTGATTGTCTTTATTATAAATAGTTTAAACATATCACTGGTTGTATTGTACATATGGGTGATTGTCTTTATTATAAACAGTTTAAACATATTACTGTATTGTACATGTGGGTGATTGTCTTTATTATAAATAGTTTAAACATATTACTGGTTGTATTGTACATATGGGTGATTGTCTTTATTATAAACAGTTTAAACATATTACTGGTTGTATAGTACATATGGGTGATTGTCTTTATTATAAACAGTTTAAACATAAGACTGGTTGTATTGTACATATGGGTGATTGTCTTTATTATAAACAGTTTAAACATATCACTGGTTGTATTGTACATATGGGTGATTGTCTTTATTATAAACAGTTTAAACATATTACTGGTTGTATTGTACATATGGGTGATTGTCTTTATTATAAACAGTTTAAACATATTACTGGTTGTATTGTACATATGGGTGATTGTCTTTATTATAAATAGTTTAAACATATTACTGGTTGTATTGTACATATGGGTGATTGTCTTTATTATAAACAGTTTAAACATATTACTGGTTGTATTGTACATATGGGTGATTGTCTTTATTATAAACAGTTTAAACATATTACTGGTTGTATTGTACATATGGGTGATTGTCTTTATTATAAACAGTTTAAACATATTACTGGTTGTATTGTACATATGGGTGATTGTCTTTATTATAAACAGTTTAAACATATTACTGTATTGTACATATGGGTGATTGTCTTTATTATAAATAGTTTAAACATATTACTGTATTGTACATATGGGTGATTGTCTTTATTATAAATAGTTTAAACATATTACTGTATTGTACATATGGGTGATTGTCTTTATTATAAATAGTTTAAACATATTACTGGTTGTATTGTACATGTGGGTGATTGTCTTTATTATAAACAGTTTAAACATATTACTGTATTGTACATGTGGGTGATTGTCTTTATTATAAATAGTTTAAACATATTACTGTATTGTACATGTGGGTGATTGTCTTTATTATAAACAGTTTAAACATATTACTGGTTGTATTGTACATATGGGTGATTGTCTTTATTATAAATAGTTTAAACATATTACTGGTTGTATTGTACATATGGGTGATTGTCTTTATTATAAACAGTTTAAACATATTACTGGTTGTATTGTACATGTGGGTGATTGTCTTTATTATAAACAGTTTAAACATATTACTGTATTGTACATGTGGGCGATTGTCTTTATTATAAACAGTTTAAACATATTACTGGTTGTATTGTACATATGGGTGATTGTCTTTATTATAAATAGTTTAAACATATTACTGGTTGTATTGTACATATGGGTGATTGTCTTTATTATAAATAGTTTAAACATATTACTGGTTGTACTGTACATATGGGCGATTGTCTTTATTATAAACAGTTTAAACATATTACTGGTTGTATTGTACATATGGGTGATTGTCTTTATTATAAACAGTTTAAACATATTACTGGTTGTATTGTACATATGGGTGATTATCTTTATTATAAACAGTTTAAACATATTACTGGTTGTATTGTACATATGGGCGATTGTCTTTATTATAAATAGTTTAAACATATTACTGTATTGTACATATGGGTGATTGTCTTTATTATAAACAGTTTAAACATATTACTGGTTGTATTGTACATATGGGTGATTGTCTTTATTATAAATAGTTTAAACATATTACTGGTTGTATTGTACATATGGGCGATTGTCTTTATTATAAATAGTTTAAACATATTACTGTATTGTACATATGGGTGATTGTCTTTATTATAAACAGTTTAAACATATTACTGGTTGTATTGTACATATGGGTGATTGTCTTTATTATAAACAGTTTAAACATATTACTGTATTGTACATATGGGTGATTGTCTTTATTATAAATAGTTTAAACATATTACTGTATTGTACATATGGGTGATTGTCTTTATTATAAATAGTTTAAACATATTACTGTATTGTACATATGGGTGATTGTCTTTATTATAAATAGTTTAAACATATTACTGGTTGTATTGTACATGTGGGTGATTGTCTTTATTATAAACAGTTTAAACATATTACTGTATTGTACATGTGGGTGATTGTCTTTATTATAAATAGTTTAAACATATTACTGTATTGTACATGTGGGTGATTGTCTTTATTATAAACAGTTTAAACATATTACTGGTTGTATTGTACATATGGGTGATTGTCTTTATTATAAATAGTTTAAACATATTACTGGTTGTATTGTACATATGGGTGATTGTCTTTATTATAAACAGTTTAAACATATTACTGGTTGTATTGTACATGTGGGTGATTGTCTTTATTATAAACAGTTTAAACATATTACTGTATTGTACATGTGGGCGATTGTCTTTATTATAAACAGTTTAAACATATTACTGGTTGTATTGTACATATGGGTGATTGTCTTTATTATAAATAGTTTAAACATATTACTGGTTGTATTGTACATATGGGTGATTGTCTTTATTATAAATAGTTTAAACATATTACTGGTTGTACTGTACATATGGGCGATTGTCTTTATTATAAACAGTTTAAACATATTACTGGTTGTATTGTACATATGGGTGATTGTCTTTATTATAAACAGTTTAAACATATTACTGGTTGTATTGTACATATGGGTGATTATCTTTATTATAAACAGTTTAAACATATTACTGGTTGTATTGTACATATGGGCGATTGTCTTTATTATAAATAGTTTAAACATATTACTGTATTGTACATATGGGTGATTGTCTTTATTATAAACAGTTTAAACATATTACTGGTTGTATTGTACATATGGGTGATTGTCTTTATTATAAATAGTTTAAACATATTACTGGTTGTATTGTACATATGGGTGATTGTCTTTATTATAAACAGTTTAAACATATTACTGGTTGTATTGTACATATGGGTGATTGTCTTTATTATAAATAGTTTAAACATATTACTGTATTGTACATATGGGTGATTGTCTTTATTATAAATAGTTTAAACATATTACTGGTTGTATTGTACATATGGGTGATTGTCTTTATTATAAATAGTTTAAACATATCACTGGTTGTATTGTACATATGGGTGATTGTCTTTATTATAAACAGTTTAAACATATTACTGTATTGTACATGTGGGTGATTGTCTTTATTATAAATAGTTTAAACATATTACTGGTTGTATTGTACATATGGGTGATTGTCTTTATTATAAACAGTTTAAACATATTACTGGTTGTATAGTACATATGGGTGATTGTCTTTATTATAAACAGTTTAAACATAAGACTGGTTGTATTGTACATATGGGTGATTGTCTTTATTATAAACAGTTTAAACATATCACTGGTTGTATTGTACATATGGGTGATTGTCTTTATTATAAACAGTTTAAACATATTACTGGTTGTATTGTACATATGGGTGATTGTCTTTATTATAAACAGTTTAAACATATTACTGGTTGTATTGTACATATGGGTGATTGTCTTTATTATAAATAGTTTAAACATATTACTGGTTGTATTGTACATATGGGTGATTGTCTTTATTATAAACAGTTTAAACATATTACTGGTTGTATTGTACATATGGGTGATTGTCTTTATTATAAACAGTTTAAACATATTACTGGTTGTATTGTACATATGGGTGATTGTCTTTATTATAAACAGTTTAAACATATTACTGGTTGTATTGTACATATGGGTGATTGTCTTTATTATAAACAGTTTAAACATATTACTGTATTGTACATATGGGTGATTGTCTTTATTATAAATAGTTTAAACATATTACTGTATTGTACATATGGGTGATTGTCTTTATTATAAATAGTTTAAACATATTACTGTATTGTACATATGGGTGATTGTCTTTATTATAAATAGTTTAAACATATTACTGGTTGTATTGTACATGTGGGTGATTGTCTTTATTATAAACAGTTTAAACATATTACTGTATTGTACATGTGGGTGATTGTCTTTATTATAAATAGTTTAAACATATTACTGTATTGTACATGTGGGTGATTGTCTTTATTATAAACAGTTTAAACATATTACTGGTTGTATTGTACATATGGGTGATTGTCTTTATTATAAATAGTTTAAACATATTACTGGTTGTATTGTACATATGGGTGATTGTCTTTATTATAAACAGTTTAAACATATTACTGGTTGTATTGTACATGTGGGTGATTGTCTTTATTATAAACAGTTTAAACATATTACTGTATTGTACATGTGGGCGATTGTCTTTATTATAAACAGTTTAAACATATTACTGGTTGTATTGTACATATGGGTGATTGTCTTTATTATAAATAGTTTAAACATATTACTGGTTGTATTGTACATATGGGTGATTGTCTTTATTATAAATAGTTTAAACATATTACTGGTTGTACTGTACATATGGGCGATTGTCTTTATTATAAACAGTTTAAACATATTACTGGTTGTATTGTACATATGGGTGATTGTCTTTATTATAAACAGTTTAAACATATTACTGGTTGTATTGTACATATGGGTGATTATCTTTATTATAAACAGTTTAAACATATTACTGGTTGTATTGTACATATGGGCGATTGTCTTTATTATAAATAGTTTAAACATATTACTGTATTGTACATATGGGTGATTGTCTTTATTATAAACAGTTTAAACATATTACTGGTTGTATTGTACATATGGGTGATTGTCTTTATTATAAATAGTTTAAACATATTACTGGTTGTATTGTACATATGGGCGATTGTCTTTATTATAAATAGTTTAAACATATTACTGTATTGTACATATGGGTGATTGTCTTTATTATAAACAGTTTAAACATATTACTGGTTGTATTGTACATATGGGTGATTGTCTTTATTATAAACAGTTTAAACATATTACTGTATTGTACATATGGGTGATTGTCTTTATTATAAATAGTTTAAACATATTACTGTATTGTACATATGGGTGATTGTCTTTATTATAAATAGTTTAAACATATTACTGTATTGTACATATGGGTGATTGTCTTTATTATAAATAGTTTAAACATATTACTGGTTGTATTGTACATGTGGGTGATTGTCTTTATTATAAACAGTTTAAACATATTACTGTATTGTACATGTGGGTGATTGTCTTTATTATAAATAGTTTAAACATATTACTGTATTGTACATGTGGGTGATTGTCTTTATTATAAACAGTTTAAACATATTACTGGTTGTATTGTACATATGGGTGATTGTCTTTATTATAAATAGTTTAAACATATTACTGGTTGTATTGTACATATGGGTGATTGTCTTTATTATAAACAGTTTAAACATATTACTGGTTGTATTGTACATGTGGGTGATTGTCTTTATTATAAACAGTTTAAACATATTACTGTATTGTACATGTGGGCGATTGTCTTTATTATAAACAGTTTAAACATATTACTGGTTGTATTGTACATATGGGTGATTGTCTTTATTATAAATAGTTTAAACATATTACTGGTTGTATTGTACATATGGGTGATTGTCTTTATTATAAATAGTTTAAACATATTACTGGTTGTACTGTACATATGGGCGATTGTCTTTATTATAAACAGTTTAAACATATTACTGGTTGTATTGTACATATGGGTGATTGTCTTTATTATAAACAGTTTAAACATATTACTGGTTGTATTGTACATATGGGTGATTATCTTTATTATAAACAGTTTAAACATATTACTGGTTGTATTGTACATATGGGCGATTGTCTTTATTATAAATAGTTTAAACATATTACTGTATTGTACATATGGGTGATTGTCTTTATTATAAACAGTTTAAACATATTACTGGTTGTATTGTACATATGGGTGATTGTCTTTATTATAAATAGTTTAAACATATTACTGGTTGTATTGTACATATGGGTGATTGTCTTTATTATAAACAGTTTAAACATATTACTGGTTGTATTGTACATATGGGTGATTGTCTTTATTATAAATAGTTTAAACATATTACTGTATTGTACATATGGGTGATTGTCTTTATTATAAATAGTTTAAACATATTACTGGTTGTATTGTACATATGGGTGATTGTCTTTATTATAAATAGTTTAAACATATCACTGGTTGTATTGTACATATGGGTGATTGTCTTTATTATAAACAGTTTAAACATATTACTGTATTGTACATGTGGGTGATTGTCTTTATTATAAATAGTTTAAACATATTACTGGTTGTATTGTACATATGGGTGATTGTCTTTATTATAAACAGTTTAAACATATTACTGGTTGTATTGTACATATGGGTGATTGTCTTTATTATAAACAGTTTAAACATATTACTGGTTGTATTGTACATATGGGTGATTGTCTTTATTATAAACAGTTTAAACATATTACTGGTTGTATTGTACATATGGGTGATTGTCTTTATTATAAATAGTTTAAACATATTACTGGTTGTATTGTACATATGGGTGATTGTCTTTATTATAAACAGTTTAAACATATTACTGGTTGTATTGTACATATGGGTGATTGTCTTTATTATAAATAGTTTAAACATATTACTGGTTGTATTGTACATATGGGTGATTGTCTTTATTATAAACAGTTTAAACATATTACTGTATTGTACATATGGGTGATTGTCTTTATTATAAATAGTTTAAACATATTACTGGTTGTATTGTACATATGGGTGATTGTCTTTATTATAAACAGTTTAAACATATTACTGGTTGTATTGTACATATGGGTGATTGTCTTTATTATAAACAGTTTAAACATATTACTGGTTGTATTGTACATATGGGTGATTGTCTTTATTATAAATAGTTTAAACATATTACTGTATTGTACATATGGGTGATTGTCTTTATTATAAACAGTTTAAACATATTACTGTATTGTACATGTGGGTGATTGTCTTTATTATAAATAGTTTAAACATATTACTGGTTGTATTGTACATATGGGTGATTGTCTTTATTATAAATAGTTTAAACATATTACTGGTTGTATTGTACATATGGGTGATTGTCTTTATTATAAACAGCTTAAACATATTACTGGTTGCATTGTTCATATGGGTGATTTTAAACAAAATGAAGACTGTGTGACATAGAGGGTGAAATTTCAAATTGGATAAATTGACATAATTTTGGTCATAAAATAATGTCAATATGATATATTTTTCAGATTCAGTTGCTCAGTGCAATATATGAAGACAAAAAAAAATTCAACTTTTATTAGCAACAAAGTGTTAAAATGATAACAAATACAAACTTACTTCCTCAGAGGTATCATTTTCTTTTGGGTATGGTAAAAGACCTAAATGTATTTCCATTTGATAATGATATGAAAAAGGCACATTTTGGTACCAAACTTTGTATATACACTGTATCATGAGAAAACAGTTTCATTATATCAAAGAAATACTATTTTTACTGTATATTTTAAAAAATCTGGTAATTAAAGTTTTCATACAAGCATAAAAAATATGATCTAATGAAGCTTAATACAGTGTAGTTGTAAATCAATTATTCATATATGCCTAATAAATATAACAAAAGTTAAGTTAAGTTGATCATTGGTGGTATAAACTAGAGGTAACCAAATGAAAATACTGTCCATTTTTTGATGTTTTGTCACACTCCTGACACATTTTTCTAAAAGATAAATACACCAAATATCAAGCTAAATGCAATCATTGTTGGTCACAATAACTTTTTTAAGTAGTAGTACATAATCTATTTTGACTGAAAAAAGGTTTCCCTTGAATATATTTAATTTTTGCATTGCTATGATGTTATTTCAATTATATCTTATCATATTCTAAGTAATACTATCATAATTATAAAAAATGACAACTAAATTTTCAACCATTTATACATCTTTTCAAGAGTATAGTGCTTATTGAGAATTAAATAATTCCCCGAGACAATTACAAGCAGTTTTATGGAGGCTATATACAAAATAATCTATTTCTTAAATAAAATTGTCATTCTCCTGACTCCCTCTCGAAAATAGACCTGTCGAGCTGAAAATAATATAACCAACTTATTCTTTCCAAACTAAAAGTTATATTTCTTCAAAAGCTTATATTTAAAAGAAGATTCAAAATTATGTTTTTGTTTTTTCTAAATGATTAGTGCTAATTATTTGCCCTTTAGGAATTTATCTCATCAAAAATGGATTTGAAATTTATTAAAACTAGCAATAGATTATCTTTTCTTAGTATAAAATTACTTTTTAGTGGTTTTCAAATTAGTTTCCCCATGTTTCTCAATAATTAACTCTGCAAAAAAACTTCCTACTGTAATTGCAATCGACATTTAATGTTTTTATGTCAGGAGTGTTGAATGAAAAAAATTATTGATAAATTTTCAAAAATGCTATATCAAAAGAATGAAAATGTTTTATGAAAGGCAAGATATATTAAATTAAGTATTCTGTTTATCTAAAGCAACATACATCAATTTTTCATTTAGAAAAAAATCCATATTTTGATATGTTTTAAGAAAATATAACCCTTTATCATCACTTATTATGAGAAAGGTGTCGTGCAATATACAAAAATACTATAATTATTACTTATTGTTTATATGTAATTAAATTGAAAACATTGTGGAAGTTTGTAGAAGCATGGTTTGGGTTTTTTTTAATTAAAAGATATGCCTATTAAAAGTGTCACTCCTGACATTAGTTATTTTGATTTCCTAGCTATGATATGTCATATATCAGAGCTATTTCCAACTTTTTTCTTTGATTGGGTCTGGAGCTTTTGGAAAATAAAGAAAATTGTGAACTATTAAAGCATACAACATAGTACTATACAACTAAGATAAAATGTCACACTCCTGACATTTTTTGTGTCTCCTTATGCAAGCCCAATTTTACAACTATCATATTCATCCAGTCTAATACTACTGAATTATTATAACTAATGTTTTTTTACAACATATTTTGACTTTTCTGAACTAATTAGTCTCAACAATGAAAAACTATTAAGGTTTAATTTGACATTTGTACAATTTTCCAAGTTAAGTTTATTCACGTACACTAATTTAAAAAATAGAATATTTTTTTGTCGCATAATCATAGGGTCACAAAACATCTAGATATTTGAAGTAAAATGGTACGAAATTATAGAATACCATCTTTCTTTAATATACTTTTTTTATCATCAAGGTAAGTTAAGGCAATTTAAAGTTTGTCACGCTAAAACGTCTCACTCCTGAAAAATGTGACCAGTTTTTAGAGGATAACTTGTTAACCGGAAAAGCAATCTCCATGACACTTTGCATGAAGATAACTGTTACCATTGTGCTTGTTTTAAGATATTTACCTTTCTTTCATATCATTTAATATTCAAATCATTCTCTGAAAATGAAAAGTCTTCATTTTTTTTAAAATCACCCATATATAGGTTTATTGTTCACAAGTGCTGCTGTAAAACATAGCACGCCAACATACACAATACCAGACTCGACCACAGGGAGTTGCTATCGGTCACTAAATTTGCCTCACTGATTTTTTTTACTATCAATGTGTTGCCCACTGAAAAATCAAAGTGGGTAACACAATGATAATTTTAAAAAATCAGTGGGGCAAATTTAGTAGCCGGGTTAAGTCCCTGTGACTCAACTGTACTGGTCAAGTACCAATTATTGCCAAATTGCAATTCACACAGGAGTGTACATGAATTTTTGTGCCAATTTTTGAAGATGACAACTGTGACAAGTTTAGAGCTAGACAACAGTTATAAGTTTGTATCTTTGCATATTTCAATGAAAGTCAATAAAACCATCGACTATATATTCATGGTTTCTATATCTAATTATTTTCGTTTTTGTCTCTGCATTTTTGCTTTGTTTGAAAGGAAAAAAATAGCAAATGGGTGTAATAAGGATCACTTACATGTAGCAATGATGGCAACATAAAGTTTTGTTTTAAGACCATTTTTTTAATTTCACTACTAATTTAGAGCTCAGTTTCCATAGTTAATAAGGTGGCGATAATTGATACAGTTCCCTTCCGATAATCTTGTTGAGATTAGGATTCCGAAGAAATTTTCTGTCTGTATCTTCATCCGTTTCTTCGGAATCCTAATCTCAACAAGATTACCCTCCCGACTACAAATTTAGAGGGTTCTTGGTCCTTGATATGCATGTGCACAGAAAAATATTTCCACCGAAGATTAGTCTAAGGGAAAGATTTAAAATTATTCGGCATTTAAACGGATGTACAAAAAAAAAATGTACTGAACGATTATAGAAATAAGGCTGCCTAGAAATAATCCCTCAAAACGGTACCGGTTCATTTCGCCTCAGAAAGTGAGTCGATTCGCCCCACTTAATCGCTATAATATAATAATAGATGAAGTCTTTTTCGACAATTTTTTGGTAATCATTTATTTATTAGTTGTATACAAAAAAAATAATAACATAAAAATAAAATCAAAAAAATAAAAATGTATGATAAACAACGGAGTTAACATCATCATGATGTTATATTATAATATTTAATAATTATTCGTCAATTATTACCAAGGATTTATATACTATATAAATCCTTGTTATTACTAATTAAACTGCAAAAAAATAATAAAGAGAAATTAATAAAAATATGAAAATTGTAATTATTTTTATTCTTTGATCTGTCGATTACTAATTAATTAAAATAAAGTACCCATGAACAAGCCTTACAACATCCAAAATACGAATATTTGCATTAGTATTTTCCATATTTCATTTTTTAAAGCACTATTAATAAATGAGGGCGAAACAACAAGGGGTGAAACGACTCACGGGCGAACCCGCTACCGGATGTTTCATCCCATAACCATAACGGACCATAACAAAAATGGACTATTGAAATAAAAAATGTAAATTTCTTGAATAAATATGATATTTTATGTATTATTTCTATGATTTTATATGTATTTAATTATATGTATTAATTTGCTTAGTGTGTTTTAATTATAAACATGTTTGTTTGCACATAAATTTTTCAGCCTGATCATTAATCCAATTACATTATTTAATGTATTATGGGACGAAGTCCCAACTATGGTAGAAATAGCAATATTTTCCATATCACTAATGGCTTAAATTCCTTGCACCGGAAATGATACACCGGAAACCAATACATGGTTAAATCTGCAGAAAATCGGATGCACAGTAATTTGGAAGGGTGCAGGACGTTTCGTAATCTGGTCGTTTCGTACCTAGATGGGGACGTTTCGTACCAGGGTAAAAATGTATAGTGAGACGTTTTGTACCTTCTTTTCAATTCATAGATTTGCAATAAACTCGTTAATTAAAATGGTGTATTTAGTTGAAACTCTGGAACTACTTCCGGTTATGAATGTTAAAAAATTACTGAAAATCGCAGTGTGTTCTAGCCCATTAAACATATACCATGGGACTGACAATATCATTAAACAGAGTTTCATTTCTTCCTCCTCCTGTCCGAAATAATATTTTATATGAAATTGAGACGTTGGGTTTGGGTCCCCCTATTTGTCCCCTCTTTTAAGAAAGTCTGGATTCGCCCCCGGTCTACTTTGAAAAAAAATTATAAGTCCATATATCTGAGTTAATATTTTTTTTTTTTAAATATTGGACTTTGTCCCAAGTTAGGTAACACCTAGCTGCAATAATGTAGCTCCTGTGACAAACTTGTGTCTCGGCAGAGCTACAACGCGGTCCCATTCGTCACAATGGAGCAAAAAAAAAGTTGCAGTTGAAACATAAAAACTCATTATTTACACTTCAAACATTTCATTATAACTATTACTGATGATCCCAGTCCTTGTTAAATCGGTTTGGCTGAGAAATATATGCTTTTCAAAGGTAGCAACAACCTTGTTCAAATTTATCAATCGTTTGCCATAACCGGAAACTACCGAAGGCAGAGCTTTTCTAAATATGGTATTTCTTACTACACGTAGTAAACGGCTGATCTAAACATTCACGCCTCAAATCCCCAAATATGGTATCGACATCCAAATAGTGAGGCCGGAAATGACGAAATTCAAAATGTTCAGAGAGAAAGTAAACATAGAATTTTAATTTTGTGGGAATTACATTCTAAAATACTGGTAGGTGATAAAAACTTGTTATAATAATGGACAAAAGGAAAGGTTATGTCTTATTATTGATTAATGCAGGCGTCAGAAACTCTGTAAGCGAGCGCAAAAAATCTCGGCGGCTGCTCCATTACGTGTAATGGCATCCCATTATAACCCTTGCGAGTAAGCGAGCATTTAGGGTTTTATTATTAGAACTAGGTAACACCTATTATCATATTATATAATCACCTGATAATCAAATAATTTAATCTCAGTGATTGAGGTGTCATAAACCAATAAACTAAGGGACCGACCATTTATCTTGAAGGGGGGGGTTATGGTTTTTTGTTTTGTTCAGAAATATTTTTTTTCCAGAGTTCAACATTAAGTTATATGACAAAAACTCTCAATCAGATTTTTTTTTTCTCCTCCACCAAAATCAGAATATTTTTTTCAGCAATATTGGGAATCAGAATATTTTTTTAGAAAAAAGCCATAACCCCCACCTTCAAGTTAAATGGTCATTCCCTAAATCTTTTGTGCATACTTATTACAATGTATTGTGTAACTTTATATTGTGTACTTTACAATGTATGTCTAAATATGTCAATGAGGGCCTCAGGGAAGATTAGTTGTTAACTGACTGTGTAACCCTCTATAAATAAAGAATTTATTATTATTATTATATTATATATTAAGACACCAATAATTACTAAATGTTTCATTACCTGTACTAATTTGATTTATTCATAAATATAAAAAGTAATTATCACAATTAAAGACAAGTTTTAAAAAAAAACAATAAATGCACAATAAAAAAAAAAACTAAATAAAGATTCTTGCAATACATATTTTTTTCTGGTAGTCCGTTTTGGTTATGGTCCGTTTTAGTGTAGTCCGTTTTGGTTATGGTCCGGTTTTGTTACGGGACGAAACGTCATGTAGTCGGCGAACCGACCCGGATTCCTCAAAACAAGTAAAAAATGGCGATAATATTGGTTCTCGACCAGAAATCTGTACGTTCCTTTCTCAGTGTCCATACATTACATATATATTGCATTGTGCTATTACGCTATAACTAGTCTATACATCGCTAGATTCTCAGCATTAAACTTACTGCAATTCTAGCTACCTTAGCTTTAGGCTTTTTATTTATAATTTTCCCTTGCCCTTGTCTTGTCTTATTTAGTTATCATCGAAGTTGCCCGCTTTTCTCTTAATAAGAATCCTCACAGAATTAGTCACTGTCTGTTTTTGTCTGTTTTGTCTGTTTAACTCTCCATTTTGCTTGACTACAATATTATTATACATGTGATGTTTACTAAAAATCACAAAGTTCATAATAAAACTTGTTTTATCTTGCATTCGCTTTTTGTAATTTACTGGTTCTTAGACGTAAACATGGTAGACCGACAGAGAACCAGTCGACTGGGGGTGTTCCTAATACATGGAAAGGTAAAATCCGATCTGTTTTTATTTGTTTTGAAATTGAAACGGAGTAAAAGATATAATAGGAGTGTTCGTCAGATGTCATAATCCCTAATTTACATAACCAAGTGTTCGCCACGCCAGATGTCATAATCCCTAATTTACATAACCAAGTGTTCGCCATGCCAGATGTCATAATCCCTAATTTACATAACCAAGTGTTCGCCATGCCAGATGTCATAATCCCTAATTTACATAACCAAGTGTTCGCCATGCCAGATGTCATAATCCCTAATTTACATAACCAAGTGTTCGCCATGCCAGATGTCATAATCTCTAATTTACATAACCAAGTGTTCGCCATGCCAGATGTCATAATCCCTAATTTACATAACCAAGTGTTCGCCATGCCAGATGTCATAATCCCTAATTTACATAACCAAGTGTTCGCCATGCCAGATGTCATTATCCCTAATTTACATAACCAAGTGTTCGCCATGCCAGATGTCATAATCCCTAATTTACATAACCAAGTGTTCGCCATGCCAGATGTCATAATCCCTAATTTACATAACCAAGTGTTCGCCATGCCAGATGTCATAATCCCTGATTTACATAACCAAGTGTTCGCCATGCCAGATGTCATAATCCCTGATTTACATAACCAAGTGTTCGCCATGCCAGATGTCATAATCCCTAATTTACATAACCAATAATCATTTATTGGCCATGATGGACAATAAAACTACATTTTTTACTGCAGTGTCCCATTTTAAATTCATTTAGAACTGAAGCTATGCAGCAAATCTCAGATATTTTCAAAAATTTTGCATCATTGGACAACAAATCTAAATTTATGTGGTTACTTTCAAATGGAAATATAATTATTATTAATATAGTCATAAAACTGTTGATGTCAAACTCAGTAGAACTAAATTGTTATCTGGGAGTGAGGTTTGTCCTCCGGGCTCTCTTCCAAGTTCACATTATATTATTACATCCAATATAGTGGTATGATATATATTATGCATATACATATAAGTATTTACCTATTAAATTATATGCATAACATACAAATCAAAGAAAATAATAATAAATAAATGATACATAATAATAACTATTTAATGAAAAGAATTCAAGTATTTTTATATAAATCCTCTGAAGTTCGACCATTATTATTTTACAACTGATGGGTCACTGCTTGCTACATAGCATACATTCGAATGCAACTATTACTATGTCAATGGTATGATTAAATTTTGATTTGTTTGTTTCATAAAATGTTGTCATCTTCCAATCAATGAAATCAATCCATAATCATTGTATTAAATTCTTTGTTAATTGTTCTGCCCGAAAGAGCTCCTTAATTGGAAATAAAAATATTTGTACTGTATTGTATTGCTATATGGCTATACATTTCTTCACTCTCTCTATCAACCAGTTTATGATTGTAAAATTAAACTGTTCAGTAATTATGTAAGAAATGTTTGAAGATACGTAGTCAGCAGCCGTAAATCGAAGAAGAACAGACAGCGCCATAGCCAAAAGAAAAAAGACCAGAGGACGAACAATTATCTACAAAACACTAAACAGAAAACTCGAGCAACACGAATTCCACTAAAAACTGGGGGCGCACTCAGCTGCTCCGGAATGATAGGCAGTTCCCAATCCACATGTGGCACACGCCGTGTTACTCTTGTTATAAACCTTGTGATATTATCCCTGGTGTATGGTTTGGTTTGGTTTATGGTGTTTAATGCCACTTTCAAGGGTATTTCAGTTATATCGTGGAGGTCAGTTTTATTAGTGGAGGAAACTTGAGTACCCGGAGAAAATCACCAACCTGTCGCAAGACACTGACAAACTTTATCCCTAATGATGTATCGAGTACACCTCGCCGTGAACTGGATTCGAATTCACAACTTTAGTGGTGATAGGCACCGATTGCAGGGTAGTTGTAAAACCATCTACCACATGATACGATCACGACCATGACGATCCCTGATTAAACAAAAGATACAAGTGAGCCACTAGTTTAGAAAAAAAGAAACATATTTTTACCGTCAGATTTTAATATTTTTGTATTTTCCTTTTAAATTTCGTTGACTTTGTTTGCAATATTTAAAGAAACACACATTGACTGACATTGGTTTTATTATTGAACATCACTGTTTGAACTTTCTTTCTGAATATAGATCATTTTCTGTATTAGAACCATGTTAAGTCAAAGCAGATCCAGACTTTCTGAAAAGGGAAGTAGACCGGCTTGGTTTGTTGACTTTAAAGGGGTGTGACCATACAGAAAAAGTTGCCTAGTTCATTTTCCTACAAAACGCCATAGAAAATGTGCAGTACCCATGTAGGAAATTTTACCACTAAGTTCCTTGGGTTTTTTTTCACGAATGAAATTTCAATGTAGTCTTCTACAAAGTATGGTTTCCATGGATTATTTCTTAAATATAAAATAATATTAAATATATAAGTGTCTTTTTCGAGGTTCATTTAAGCATTTCAAATAATTTTTAATTTTTTTATAAGAGGAAAGTATCTAGACGTATTGAATCAAACTACTCGGCCATTGTCGCTAGTCATCTATCTGAGTAGTTACGATTGAGACGGATTAACAAACCTCTAAATACTACATTGATAGTAAAAGTCTCTCTCCCCCCCCCCCTTTCATTTCGATAGCGAAGAACTGACAGATGGCCTATATACCCGTATTATTCCATATATATAATGTACGTTAATTAGATTACTAAGCAACATTAACTAAAGATCATATATACAAACAGCTAAAGTGCTTGATAACAATCAACCGATCGATAAGTCTCCATGCTGGTAAAAATGTCTTTCTGTCAAACATGTGTAGTACCAAATTACATGAAAGACTACAAAGAAGCACCGTGTCCGCCATCTTGGGACTACGACTTGCTCTTGGATGGTGCCAGGGATAACAGATTACATAATGATGTTATAGTTAAGATTGTAGAGATGTGTAATGTGACAGAAGATATACCTGTATTACTACCATCACCGTCAACACAAGAGTTAATATGTGATTCAGCATGTATTGTCCTTGTCATCACTCTGTCTATTGTTTCACTGTTTTCTATTCTGGTGGCCTCGTGGTAAGTATAATTTCTTTAAAGATGATTGGATAACCTTGAAAGGATAGGCACTCGTAGAATGGACAACCTTGAAAGGATAGGCACTCGTAGAATGGACACCCCTTTTATAATTTTTTATTATATTTTTCATTTATGTTTAGTAACTAATATTTCACTAAAAATACGTTATATAAAAGTAATATGGCATCAAATTTATGTACATCGACAATCCACATTTTGTGGACTAACTATACATTGTAAACGGAGACCTTTGCAATGATTAATTAGTTGAAAAAAAATAGTATAGGTAGTGACGGAGCCGATCTTTACTAGTTATATAGTCTGTCATTACTAATTATTTAGCCGATCATTGCTACTTATTAAACCGATTATTACTTATTACTTAGCCTATCTTTACTAATTATATAACCAATCTTTACTAATTATTTAGCCTATCATTGCTAATTATTTAACCGATCATTACTAATTATATATAGCCGATCATTACTAATTATTTAGCCCATCATTACTAATTATATATAGACGATCATTACTAATCATTCAGCCGATCATTGCTAATTATATATCCGATCATTACTACTAATTATATATAGACAATCATTACTAATTATTTAGCCGATCATTACTAATTATATATCCGATCATTACTAATTATTTAGCTGATCATTGCTAATTAAATAGCAGATCATTGCTAATTATATAGCCGATCATTACTAATTAAATAGCCGATCATTACTAATTAAATAGCCGATCATTACTAATTATATATAGACGATCATTACTAATTACATAGCCGATTATTACTAATTATTTAACAGATCATTACTAATTATATAGCCGAATATTACTAATTATTTAGCCGATCATTACTAATTATATAGCCGATCATTACTAATTAGTTAGAGGATCATTACTAATTATATAGCCGATTACTACTAATTAGTTAGACGATCATTGCTAATTATATAGCCGATTACTACTAATTAGTTAGACGATCATTGCTAATTATATAGCCGATTACTACTAAGTATATATAGACGATCATTAATAATTATATAGCCGATCATTACCAATTATTTAGACGATCATTACTAAATATATGACCGATCATTGCTAATTACATAGCCGATCATTACTAATTATATAGTCGAACACTACTAATTATATAGCCGATCATTACTAATTATTTAGACGATCATTACTAATTATATAGCCGATCATTACTAATTATATATAGCCGATCATTACTAATTATATAGCCGATCTTGCTGCATTATAAATGTGTGTAGTGTCTCATGTGTTGTTTTAGTCTTGCTGCATTATAAAGGTGTGCAGTGTCTCATGTGTTGTTTTAGTCTTGCTTCAGTCTAAAGGTGTGTAGTGTCTCATGTGTTGTTTTAGTCTTGCTGCATTATAAAGGTGTGCAGTGTCTCATGTGTTGTTTTAGTCTTGCTTCATTATAAATGTGTGTAGTGTCTCATGTGTTGTTTTAGTCTTGCTTCATTATAAAGGTGTGTAGTGTCTCATGTGTTGTTTTAGTCTTGCTGCATCATAAAGGTGTGTAGTGTCTCATGTGTTGTTTTAGTCTTGCTGCATCATAAAGGTGTGTAGTGTCTCATGTGTTGTTTTAGTCTTGCTTCATTATAAAGGTGTGTAGTGTCTCATGTGTTATTTTAGTCTTGCTTCAGTCTAAAGGTGTATAGTGTCTCATGTGTTGTTTTAGTCTTGCTGCATTATAAAGGTGTGCAGTGTCTCATGTGTTGTTTTAATCTTGCTTCAGTCTAAAGGTGTGTAGTGTCTCATGTGTTGTTTTAGTCTTGCTTCAGTCTAAAGGTGTGTAGTGTCTCATGTGTTGTTTTAGTCTTGCTGCATTATAAAGGTGTGTAGTGTCTCATGGTTGTTTTAGTCTTGCTGCATCATAAAGGTGTGTAGTGTCTCATGGTTGTTTTAGTCTTGCTGCATTATAAAGGTGTGTAGTGTCTCATGTGTTGTTTTAGTCTTGCTGTATTATAAAGGTGTGTAGTGTCTCATGGTTGTTTTAGTCTTGCTGCATCATAAAGGTGTGTAGTTTCTCATGGTTGTTTTAGTCTTGCTGCATTATAAAGGTGTGTAGTGTCTCATGTGTTGTTTTAGTCTTGCTGCATTATAAAGGTGTGTAGTGTCTCATGGTTGTTTTAGTCTTGCTGCATTATAAAGGTGTGTAGTGTCTCATGGTTGTTTTAGTCTTGCTGCATTATAAAGGTGTGTAGTGTCTCATGTGTTGTTTTAGTCTTGCTTCATTATAAAGGTGTGTAGTGTCTCATGTGTTGTTTTAGTCTTGCTGTATTATAAAGGTGTGTAGTGTCTCATGTGTTGTTTTAGTCTTGCTTCATTATAAAGGTGTGTAGTGTCTCATGTGTTGTTTTAGTTTTGCTTCAGTCTAAAGGTGTGTAGTGTCTCGTGGTTGTTTTAGTCTTGCTTCATTATAAAGGTGTGTAGTGTCTCATGTGTTGTTTTAGTCTTGCTTCATTCTAAAGGTGTGTAGTGTCTCATGTGTTGTTTTAGTCTTGCTGCATTTTAAAGGTGTGTAGTGTCTCTTGTGTTGTTTTAGTCTTGCTGCATTATAAAGGTGTGTAGTGTCTCATGTGTTGTTTTAGTCTTGCTGCATTCTAAAGGTGTGTAGTGTCTCATGGTTGTTTTAGTCTTGCTGCATTATAAAGGTGTGCAGTGTCTCATGTGTTGTTTTAGTCTTGCTTCATTCTAAAGGTGTGTAGTGTCTCATGTGTTGTTTTAGTCTTGCTTCATTCTAAAGATGTGTAGTGTCTCGTGTGTTGTTTTAGTCTTGCTTCATTATAAAGGTGTGTAGTGTCTCATGTGTTGTTTTAGTCTTGCTGCATTATAAAGGTGTGTAGTGTCTCATGTGTTGTTTTAGTCTTGCTGCATTCTAAAGGTGTGTAGTGTCTCATGTGTTGTTTTAGTCTTGCTGCATTATAAAGGTGTGTAGTGTCTCGTGTGTTGTTTTAGTCTTGCTTCATTATAAAGGTGTGTAGTGTCTCATGTGTTGTTTTAGTCTTGCTGCATTCTAAAGGTGTGTAGTGTCTCATGTGTTGTTTTAGTCTTGCTGCATTATAAAGGTGTGTAGTGTCTCATGTGTTGTTTTAGTCTTGCTTCATTCTAAAGGTGTGTAGTGTCTCATGTGTTGTTTTAGTCTTGCTGCATTCTAAAGGTGTGTAGTGTCTCGTGTGTTGTTTTAGTCTTGCTGCATTATAAAGGTGTGTAGTGTCTCATGTGTTGTTTTAGTCTTGCTGCATCATAAAGGTGTGTAGTGTCTCATGTGTTGTTTTAGTCTTGCTGCATCATAAAGGTGTGTAGTGTCTCATGTGTTGTTTTAGTCTTGCTTCATTATAAAGGTGTGTATTGTCTCATGTGTTATTTTAGTCTTGCTTCAGTCTAAAGGTGTGTAGTGTCTCATGTGTTGTTTTAGTCTTGCTGCATTATAAAGGTGTGCAGTGTCTCATGTGTTGTTTTAGTCTTGCTTCATTATAAATGTGTGTAGTGTCTCATGTGTTGTTTTAGTCTTGCTTCATTCTAAAGGTGTGTAGTGTCTCATGTGTTGTTTTAGTCTTGCTGCATCATAAAGGTGTGTAGTGTCTCATGTGTTGTTTTAGTCTTGCTGCATCATAAAGGTGTGTAGTGTCTCATGTGTTGTTTTAGTCTTGCTTCATTATAAAGGTGTGTAGTGTCTCATGTGTTGTTTTAGTCTTGCTTCAGTCTAAAGGTGTGTAGTGTCTCATGTGTTGTTTTAGTCTTGCTGCATTATAAAGGTGTGCAGTGTCTCATGTGTTGTTTTAGTCTTGCTTCAGTCTAAAGGTGTGTAGTGTCTCGTGTGTTGTTTTAGTCTTGCTTCATTCTAAAGGTGTGTAGTGTCTCATGTGTTGTTTTAGTCTTGCTGTATTCTAATGGTGTGTAGTGTCTCATGTGTTGTTTTAGTCTTGCTGCATTATAAAGGTGTGTAGTGTCTCATGTGTTGTTTTAGTCTTGCTTCATTCTAAAGGTGTGTAGTGTCTCATGTGTTGTTTTAGACTTGCTGCATTCTAAAGGTGTGTAGTGTCTCATGTGTTGTTTTAGTCTTGCTGCATTATAAAGGTGTGTAGTGTCTCATGTGTTGTTTTAGTCTTGCTGCATCATAAAGGTGTGTAGTGTCTCATGTGTTGTTTTAGTCTTGCTGCATCATAAAGGTGTGTAGTGTCTCATGTGTTGTTTTAGTCTTGCTGCATTATAAAGGTGTGCAGTGTCTCATGTGTTGTTTTAGTCTTGCTTCAGTCTAAAGGTGTGTAGTGTCTCATGTGTTGTTTTAGTCTTGCTGCATTATAAAGGTGTGCAGTGTCTCATGTGTTGTTTTAGTCTTGCTTCATTATAAATGTGTGTAGTGTCTCATGTGTTGTTTTAATCTTGCTTCATTCTAAAGGTGTGTAGTGTCTCATGTGTTGTTTTAGTCTTGCTTCATTCTAAAGGTGTGTAGTGTCTCATGTGTTGTTTTAGTCTTGCTGCATCATAAAGGTGTGTAGTGTCTCATGTGTTGTTTTAGTCTTGCTGCATCATAAAGGTGTGTAGTGTCTCATGTGTTGTTTTAGTCTTGCTTCATTATAAAGGTGTGTAGTGTCTCATGTGTTGTTTTAGTCTTGCTTCAGTCTAAAGGTGTGTAGTGTCTCATGTGTTGTTTTAGTCTTGCTGCATTATAAAGGTGTGCAGTGTCTCATGTGTTGTTTTAGTCTTGCTTCAGTCTAAAGGTGTGTAGTGTCTCGTGTGTTGTTTTAGTCTTGCTTCATTCTAAAGGTGTGTAGTGTCTCATGTGTTGTTTTAGTCTTGCTGTATTCTAATGGTGTGTAGTGTCTCATGTGTTGTTTTAGTCTTGCTGCATTATAAAGGTGTGTAGTGTCTCATGTGTTGTTTTAGTCTTGCTTCATTCTAAAGGTGTGTAGTGTCTCATGTGTTGTTTTAGACTTGCTGCATTCTAAAGGTGTGTAGTGTCTCATGTGTTGTTTTAGTCTTGCTGCATTATAAAGGTGTGTAGTGTCTCATGTGTTGTTTTAGTCTTGCTGCATCATAAAGGTGTGTAGTGTCTCATGTGTTGTTTTAGTCTTGCTGCATCATAAAGGTGTGTAGTGTCTCATGTGTTGTTTTAGTCTTGCTGCATTATAAAGGTGTGCAGTGTCTCATGTGTTGTTTTAGTCTTGCTTCAGTCTAAAGGTGTGTAGTGTCTCATGTGTTGTTTTAGTCTTGCTGCATTATAAAGGTGTGCAGTGTCTCATGTGTTGTTTTAGTCTTGCTTCATTATAAATGTGTGTAGTGTCTCATGTGTTGTTTTAATCTTGCTTCATTCTAAAGGTGTGTAGTGTCTCATGTGTTGTTTTAGTCTTGCTGCATCATAAAGGTGTGTAGTGTCTCATGTGTTGTTTTAGTCTTGCTGCATCATAAAGGTGTGTAGTGTCTCATGTGTTGTTTTAGTCTTGCTTCATTATAAAGGTGTGTAGTGTCTCATGTGTTATTTTAGTCTTGCTTCAGTCTAAAGGTGTGTAGTGTCTCATGTGTTGTTTTAGTCTTGCTGCATTATAAAGGTGTGCAGTGTCTCATGTGTTGTTTTAGTCTTGCTTCAGTCTAAAGGTGTGTAGTGTCTCATGTGTTGTTTTAGTCTTGCTGCATTATAAAGATGTGCAGTGTCTCATGTGTTGTTTTAATCTTGCTTCATTCTAAAGGTGTGTAGTGTCTCATGTGTTGTTTTAGTCTTGCTTCAGTCTAAAGGTGTGTAGTGTCTCATGGTTGTTTTAGTCTTGCTGCATTATAAAGGTGTGTAGTGTCTCATGGTTGTTTTAGTCTTGCTGCATCATAAAGGTGTGTAGTGTCTCATGGTTGTTTTAGTCTTGCTGCATTATAAAGGTGTGTAGTGTCTCATGTGTTGTTTTAGTCTTGCTGCATTATAAAGGTGTGTAGTGTCTCATGGTTGTTTTAGTCTTGCTGCATTATAAAGGTGTGTAGTGTCTCATGTGTTGTTTTAGTCTTGCTGCATTATAAAGGTGTGTAGTGTCTCATGTGTTGTTTTAGTCTTGCTTCATTATAATGGTGTGTAGTGTCTCATGTGTTGTTTTAGTCTTGCTTCATTATAAAGGTGTGTAGTGTCTCATGTGTTGTTTTAGTTTTGCTTCAGTCTAAAGGTGTGTAGTGTCTCGTGGTTGTTTTAGTCTTGCTTCATTATAAAGGTGTGTAGTGTCTCATGTGTTGTTTTAGTCTTGCTTCATTATAAAGGTGTGTAGTGTCTCATGTGTTGTTTTAGTCTTGCTGCATTATAAAGGTGTGTAGTGTCTCATGTGTTGTTTTAGTCTTGCTGCATTCTAAAGGTGTGTAGTGTCTCTTGTGTTGTTTTAGTCTTGCTGCATTCTAAAGGTGTGTAGTGTCTCATGTGTTGTTTTAGTCTTGCTGCATTCTAAAGGTGTGTAGTGTCTCTTGTGTTGTTTTAGTCTTGCTGCATTATAAAGGTGTGTAGTGTCTCATGTGTTGTTTTAGTCTTGCTGCATTCTAAAGGTGTGTAGTGTCTCATGGTTGTTTTAGTCTTGCTGCATTCTAAAGGTGTGCAGTGTCTCATGTGTTGTTTTAGTCTTGCTGCATTATAAAGGTGTGTAGTGTCTCATGTGTTGTTTTAGTCTTGCTGCATTCTAAAGGTGTGTAGTGTCTCATGTGTTGTTTTAGTCTTGCTTCATTCTAAAGGTGTGTAGTGTCTCGTGTGTTGTTTTAGTCTTGCTGCATTATAAAGGTGTGTAGTGTCTCGTTTGTTGTTTTAGTCTTGCTTCATTCTAAAGGTGTGTAGTGTCTCATGTGTTGTTTTAGTCTTGCTGCATTCTAAAGGTGTGTAGTGTCTCATGTGTTGTTTTAGTCTTGCTGCATTATAAAGGTGTGTAGTGTCTCATGTGTTGTTTTAGTCTTGCTTCATTCTAAAGGTGTGTAGTGTCTCATGTGTTGTTTTAGACTTGCTGCATTCTAAAGGTGTGTAGTGTCTCGTGTGTTGTTTTAGTCTTGCTGCATTATAAAGGTGTGTAGTGTCTCATGTGTTGTTTTAGTCTTGCTGCATTATGAAGGTGTGTAGTGTCTCATGTGTTGTTTTAGTCTTGCTTCATTATAAAGGTGTGTAGTGTCTCGTGTGTTGTTTTAGTCTTGCTTCATTCTAAAGGTGTGTAGTGTCTCATGTGTTGTTTTAGTCTTGCTGCATTCTAAAGGCGTGTAGTGTCTCATGTGTAGTTTTAGTCTTGCTGCATTATATAGGTGTGTAGTGTCTCATGTGTTGTTTTAGTCTTGCTTCATTCTAATGGTGTGTAGTGTCTCATGTGTTGTTTTAGTCTTGCTGCATTATAAAGGTGTGTAGTGTCTCATGTGTTGTTTTAGTCTTGCTGCATTCTAAAGGTGTGTAGTGTCTCATGTGTTGTTTTAGTCTTGCTGCATTATAAAGGTGTGTAGTGTCTCATGCGTTGTTTTAGTCTTGCTTCATTCTAAAGGTGTGTAGTGTCTCGTGTGTTGTTTTAGTCTTGCTGCATTATAAAGGTGTGTAGTGTCTCGTGTGTTGTTTTAGTCTTGCTTCATTCTAAAGGTGTGTAGTGTCTCATGTGTTGTTTTAGTCTTGCTGCATTCTAAAGGTGTGTAGTGTCTCATGTGTTGTTTTAGTCTTGCTGCATTATAAAGGTGTGTAGTGTCTCATGTGTTGTTTTAGTCTTGCTGCATTATAAAGGTGTGTAGTGTCTCATGGTTGTTTTAGTCTTGCTGCATCATAAAGGTGTGTAGTGTCTCATGTGTTGTTTTAGTCTTGCTGCATTATAAAGGTGTGTAGTGTCTCATGTGTTGTTTTAGTCTTGCTTCATTATAAAGGTGTGTAGTGTCTCATGTGTTGTTTTAGTCTTGCTTCATTATAAAGGTGTGTAGTGTCTCATGTGTTGTTTTAGTTTTGCTTCAGTCTAAAGGTGTGTAGTGTCTCGTGGTTGTTTTAGTCTTGCTTCATTATAAAGGTGTGTAGTGTCTCATGTGTTGTTTTAGTCTTGCTTCATTATAAAGGTGTGTAGTGTCTCATGTGTTGTTTTAGTCTTGCTGCATTATAAAGGTGTGTAGTGTCTCATGTGTTGTTTTAGTCTTGTTGCATTCTAAAGGTGTGTAGTGTCTCTTGTGTTGTTTTAGTCTTGCTGCATTATAAAGGTGTGTAGTGTCTCATGTGTTGTTTTAGTCTTGCTGCATTCTAAAGGTGTGTAGTGTCTCATGTGTTGTTTTAGTCTTGCTGCATTCTAAAGGTGTGTAGTGTCTCTTGTGTTGTTTTAGTCTTGCTGCATTATAAAGGTGTGTAGTGTCTCATGTGTTGTTTTAGTCTTGCTGCATTCTAAAGGTGTGTAGTGTCTCATGGTTGTTTTAGTCTTGCTTCATTCTAAAGGTGTGTAGTGTCTCATGTGTTGTTTTAGTCTTGCTGCATTCTAAAGGTGTGTAGTGTCTCGTGTGTTGTTTTAGTCTTGCTTCATTCTAAAGGTGTGTAGTGTCTCATGTGTTGTTTTAGTCTTGCTGCATTATAAAGGTGTGTAGTGTCTCATGTGTTGTTTTAGTCTTGCTGCATTCTAAAGGTGTGTAGTGTCTCATGTGTTGTTTTAGTCTTGCTGCATTATAAAGGTGTGTAGTGTCTCATGTGTTGTTTTAGTCTTGCTGCATTATAAAGGTGTGTAGTGTCTCATGTGTTGCTTTAGTCTTGCTGCATTATAAAGGTGTGTAGTGTCTCATGTGTTGTTTTAGTCTTGCTGCATTATAAAGGTGTGTAGTGTCTCATGTGTTGTTTTAGTCTTGCTTCATTTTAAAGGTGTGTAGTGTCTCGTGTGTTGTTTTAGTCTTGCTGCATTATAAAGGTGTGTAGTGTCTCGTGTGTTGTTTTAGTCTTGCTTCATTCTAAAGGTGTGTAGTGTCTCATGTGTTGTTTTAGTCTTGCTGCATTCTAAAGGTGTGTAGTGTCTCATGTGTTGTTTTAGTCTTGCTGCATTATAAAGGTGTGTAGTGTCTCATGTGTTGTTTTAGTCTTGCTTCATTCTAAAGGTGTGTAGTGTCTCATGTGTTGTTTTAGACTTGCTGCATTCTAAAGGTGTGTAGTGTCTCGTGTGTTGTTTTAGTCTTGCTGCATTCTAAAGGTGTGTAGTGTCTCATGTGTTGTTTTAGTCTTGCTGCATTCTAAAGGTGTGTAGTGTCTCATGTGTTGTTTTAGTCTTGCTGCATTATAAAGGTGTGTAGTGTCTCGTGTGTTGTTTTAATCTTGCTTCATTCTAAAGGTGTGTAGTGTCTCATGTGTTGTTTTAGTCTTGCTGCATTATAAAGGTGTGTAGTGTCTCATGTGTTGTTTTAGTCTTGCTGCATTATAAAGGTGTGTAGTGTCTCATGTGTTGTTTTAGTCTTGCTTCATTATAAAGGTGTGTAGTGTCTCATGTGTTGTTTTAGTCTTGCTGCATTCTAAAGGTGTGTAGTGTCTCGTGTGTTGTTTTAGTCTTGCTTCATTCTAAAGGTGTGTAGTGTCTCATGTGTTGTTTTAGTCTTGCTGCATTCTAAAGGTGTGTAGTGTCTCATGTGTTGTTTTAGTCTTGCTGCATTATAAAGGTGTGTAGTGTCTCGTGTGTTGTTTTAGTCTTGCTTCATTCTAAAGGTGTGTAGTGTCTCATGTGTTGTTTTAGTCTTGCTGCATTCTAAAGGTGTGTAGTGTCTCATGTGTTGCTTTAGTCTTGCTGCATTCTAAAGGTGTGTAGTGTCTCATGTGTTGTTTTAGTCTTGCTGCATTATAAAGGTGTGTAGTGTCTCATGTGTTGTTTTAGTCTTGCTTCATTCTAAAGGTGTGTAGTGTCTCATGTGTTGTTTTAGACTTGCTGCATTCTAAAGGTGTGTAGTGTCTCGTGTGTTGTTTTAGTCTTGCTGCATTCTAAAGGTGTGTAGTGTCTCATGTGTTGTTTTAGTCTTGCTGCATTCTAAAGGTGTGTAGTGTCTCATGTGTTGTTTTAGTCTTGCTGCATTATAAAGGTGTGTAGTGTCTCGTGTGTTGTTTTAGTCTTGCTTCATTCTAAAGGTGTGTAGTGTCTCATGTGTTGTTTTAGTCTTGCTGCATTATAAAGGTGTGTAGTGTCTCATGTGTTGTTTTAGTCTTGCTGCATTATAAAGGTGTGTAGTGTCTCATGTGTTGTTTTAGTCTTGCTTCATTCTAAAGGTGTGTAGTGTCTCATGTGTTGTTTTAGTCTTGCTGCATTCTAAAAGTGTGTAGTGTCTCGTGTGTTGTTTTAGTCTTGCTTCATTCTAAAGGTGTGTAGTGTCTCATGTGTTGTTTTAGTCTTGCTGCATTCTAAAGGTGTGTAGTGTCTCATGTGTTGTTTTAGTCTTGCTTCATTATAGATGTGTGTAGTGTCTCATGTGTTGTTTTAGTCTTGCTTCATTATAAATGTGTGTAGTGTCTCATGGTTGTTTTAGTCTTGCTGCATTCTAAAGGTGTGTAGTGTCTCATGTGTTGTTTTAGTCTTGCTTCATTATAAAGGTGTATAGTGTCTCATGTGTTGTTTTAGTCTTGCTTCATTCTAAAGGTGTGTAGTGTCTCATGTGTTGTTTTAGTCTTGCTGCATTCTAAAGGTGTGTAGTGTCTCATGTGTTGTTTTAGTCTTCCTGCATTATAAAAGTGTGTAGTGTCTCATGTGTTGTTTTAGTCTTGCTTCATTCTAAAGGTGTGTAGTGTCTCATGTGTTGTTTTAGTCTTGCTGCATTCTAAAGGTGTGTAGTGTCTCGTGTGTTGTTTTAGTCTTGCTTCATTCTAAAGGTGTGTAGTGTCTCATGTGTTGTTTTAGTCTTGCTGCATTCTAAAGGTGTGTAGTGTCTCATGTGTTGTTTTAGTCTTGCTGCATTATAAAGGTGTGTAGTGTCTCATGTGTTGTTTTAGTCTTGCTGCATTATAAAGGTGTGTAGTGTCTCATGGTTGTTTTAGTTTTGCTTCAGTCTAAAGGTGTGTAGTGTCTCGTGGTTGTCTTAGTCTTGCTTCATTATAAAGGTGTGTAGTGTCTCATGTGTTGTTTTAGTCTTGCTTCATTATAAAGGTGTGTAGTGTCTCATGTGTTGTTTTAGTCTTGCTGCATTATAAAGGTGTGTAGTGTCTCATGTGTTGTTTTAGTCTTGCTTCATTCTAAAGGTGTGTAGTGTCTCTTGGGTTGTTTTAGTCTTGCTGCATTATAAAGGTGTGTAGTGTCTCATGTGTTGTTTTAGTCTTGCTGCATTCTAAAGGTGTGTAGTGTCTCATGTGTTGTTTTAGTCTTGCTGCATTCTAAAGGTGTGTAGTGTCTCTTGTGTTGTTTTAGTCTTGCTGCATTATAAAGGTGTGTAGTGTCTCATGTGTTGTTTTAGTCTTGCTGCATTCTAAAGGTGTGTAGTGTCTCATGGTTGTTTTAGTCTTGCTGCATTATAAAGGTGTGCAGTGTCTCATGTGTTGTTTTAGTCTTGCTTCATTCTAAAGGTGTGTAGTGTCTCATGTGTTGTTTTAGTCTTGCTGCATTCTAAAGGTGTGTAGTGTCTCGTGTGTTGTTTTAGTCTTGCTTCATTCTAAAGGTGTGTAGTGTCTCATGTGTTGTTTTAGTCTTGCTGGATTATAAAGGTGTGTAGTGTCTCATGTGTTGTTTTAGTCTTGCTGCATTATAAAGGTGTGTAGTGTGTCATGTGTTGTTTTAGTCTTGCTGCATTATAAAGGTGTGTAGTGTCTCATGTGTTGTTTTAGTCTTGCTTCATTCTAAAGGTGTGTAGTGTCTCGTTTGTTGTTTTAGTCTTGTTGCATTATAAAGGTGTGTAGTGTCTCGTGTGTTGTTTTAGTCTTGCTTCATTCTAAAGGTGTGTAGTGTCTCATGTGTTGTTTTAATCTTGCTGCATTCTAAAGGTGTGTAGTGTCTCATGTGTTGTTTTAGTCTTGCTGCATTATAAAGGTGTGTAGTGTCTCATGTGTCGTTTTAGTCTTGCTTCATTCTAAAGGTGTGTAGTGTCTCATGTGTTGTTTTAGACTTGCTGCATTCTAAAGGTGTGTAGTGTCTCGTGTGTTGTTTTAGTCTTGCTGCATTATAGAGGTGTGTAGTGTCTCATGTGTTGTTTTAGTCTTGCTGCATTCTAAAGGTGTGTAGTGTCTCATGTGTTGTTTTAGTCTTGCTGCATTATAAAGGTGTGTAGTGTCTCGTGTGTTGTTTTAGTCTTGCTTCATTCTAAAGGTGTGTAGTGTCTCATGTGTTGTTTTAGTCTTGCTGCATTCTAAAGGTGTGTAGTGTCTCATGTGTTGTTTTAGTCTTGCTGCATTATAAAGGTGTGTAGTGTCTCATGTGTTGTTTTAGTCTTGCTTCATTATAAAGGTGTGTAGTGTCTCATGTGTTGTTTTAGTTTTGCTTCAGTCTAAAGGTGTGTAGTGTCTCGTGGTTGTTTTAGTCTTGCTTCATTATAAAGGTGTGTAGTGTCTCATGTGTTGTTTTAGTCTTGCTTCATTATAAAGGTGTGTAGTGTCTCATGTGTTGTTTTAGTCTTGCTGCATTATAAAGGTGTGTAGTGTCTCATGTGTTGTTTTAGTCTTGCTTCATTCTAAAGGTGTGTAGTGTCTCTTGTGTTGTTTTAGTCTTGCTGCATTATAAAGGTGTGTAGTGTCTCATGTGTTGTTTTAGTCTTGCTGCATTCTAAAGGTGTGTAGTGTCTCATGTGTTGTTTTAGTCTTGCTGCATTCTAAAGGTGTGTAGTGTCTCTTGTGTTGTTTTAGTCTTGCTGCATTATAAAGGTGTGTAGTGTCTCATGTGTTGTTTTAGTCTTGCTGCATTCTAAAGGTGTGTAGTGTCTCATGGTTGTTTTAGTCTTGCTGCATTATAAAGGTGTGCAGTTTCTCATGTGTTGTTTTAGTCTTGCTTCATTCTAAAGGTGTGTATTGTCTCATGTGTTGTTTTAGTCTTGCTGCATTCTAAAGGTGTGTAGTGTCTCGTGTGTTGTTTTAGTCTTGCTGGATTATAAAGGTGTGTAGTGTCTCATGTGTTGTTTTAGTCTTGCTGCATTATAAAGGTGTGTAGTGTGTCATGTGTTGTTTTAGTCTTGCTGCATTATAAAGGTGTGTAGTGTCTCATGTGTTGTTTTAGTCTTGCTTCATTCTAAAGGTGTGTAGTGTCTCGTTTGTTGTTTTAGTCTTGTTGCATTATAAAGGTGTGTAGTGTCTCGTGTGTTGTTTTAGTCTTGCTTCACTCTAAAGGTGTGTAGTGTCTCATGTGTTGTTTTAATCTTGCTGCATTGTAAAGGTGTGTAGTGTCTCATGTGTTGTTTTAGTCTTGCTGCATTATAAAGGTGTGTAGTGTCTCATGTGTTGTTTTAGACTTGCTGCATTCTAAAGGTGTGTAGTGTCTCGTGTGTTGTTTTAGTCTTGCTGCATTATAAAGGTGTGTAGTGTCTCATGTGTTGTTTTAGTCTTGCTGCATTATAAAGGTGTGTAGTGTCTCATGTGTTGTTTTAGTCTTGCTGCATTATAAAGGTGTGTAGTGTCTCGTGTGTTGTTTTAATCTTGCTTCATTCTAAAGGTGTGTAGTGTCTCATGTGTTGTTTTAGTCTTGCTGCATTCTAAAGGTGTGTAGTGTCTCATGTGTTGTTTTAGTCTTGCTGCATTATAAAGGTGTGTAGTGTCTCATGGTTGTTTTAGTCTTGCTGCATTATAAAGGTGTGTAGTGTCTCATGTGTTGTTTTAGTCTTGCTGCATTCTAAAGGTGTGTAGTGTCTCGTGTGTTGTTTTAGTCTTGCTTCATTATAAAGGTGTGTAGTGTCTCATGTGTTGTTTTAGTCTTGCTTCATTATAAAGGTGTGTAGTGTCTCATGTGTTGTTTTAGTTTTGCTTCAGTCTAAAGGTGTGTAGTGTCTCGTGGTTGTTTTAGTCTTGCTGCATTATAAAGGTGTGCAGTGTCTCATGTGTTGTTTTAGTCTTGCTTCATTCTAAAGGTGTGTAGTGTCTCATGTGTTGTTTTAGTCTTGCTGCATTCTAAAGGTGTGTAGTGTCTCGTGTGTTGTTTTAGTCTTGCTTCATTCTAAAGGTGTGTAGTGTCTCATGTTTTGTTTTAGTCTTGCTGGATTATAAAGGTGTGTAGTGTCTCATGTGTTGTTTTAGTCTTGCTGCATTATAAAGGTGTGTAGTGTGTCATGTGTTGTTTTAGTCTTGCTGCATTATAAAGGTGTGTAGTGTCTCATGTGTTGTTTTAGTCTTGCTTCATTCTAAAGGTGTGTAGTGTCTCGTTTGTTGTTTTAGTCTTGCTGCATTATAAAGGTGTGCAGTGTCTCATGTGTTGTTTTAGTCTTGCTTCATTCTAAAGGTGTGTAGTGTCTCGTTTGTTGTTTTAGTCTTGTTGCATTATAAAGGTGTGTAGTGTCTCGTGTGTTGTTTTAGTCTTGCTTCATTCTAAAGGTGTGTAGTGTCTCATGTGTTGTTTTAGTCTTGCTGCATTATAAAGGTGTGTAGTGTCTCATGTGTCATTTTAGTCTTGCTTCATTTTAAAGGTGTGTAGTGTCTCATGTGTTGTTTTAGACTTGCTGCATTCTAAAGGTGTGTAGTGTCTCGTGTGTTGTTTTAGTCTTGCTGCATTATAAAGGTGTGTAGTGTCTCATGTGTTGTTTTAGTCTTGCTGCATTATAAAGGTGTGTAGTGTCTCATGTGTTGTTTTAGTCTTGCTTCATTCTAAAGGAGTGTAGTGTCTCATGTGTTGTTTTAGTCTTGCTGCATTCTAAAGGTGTGTAGTGTCTCGTGTGTTGTTTTAGTCTTGCTTCATTCTAAAGGTGTGTAGTGTCTCATGGTTGTTTTAGTCTTGCTTCATTATAAAGGTGTGCAGTATCTCATGTGTTGTTTTAGTCTTGCTTCATTCTAAAGGTGTGTAGTGTCTCATGTGTTGTTTTAGTCTTGCTGCATTATAAAGGTGTGTAGTGTCTCATAGTTGTTTTAGTCTTGCTTCATTATAAAGGTGTGCAGTGTCTCATGTGTTGTTTTAGTCTTGCTGCATTATAAAGGTGTGTAGTGTCTCATGTGTTGTTTTAGTCTTGCTGCAGTATAAAGGTGTGTAGTGTCTCATGTGTTGTTTTAGTCTTGCTTCATTATAAAGGTGTGTAGTGTCTCATGTGTTGTTTTAGTCTTGCTTCATTATAAATGTGTGTAGTGTCTCATGTGTTGTTTTAGTTTTGCTTCAGTCTAAAGGTGTGTAGTGTCTCGTGGTTGTTTTAGTCTTGCTTCATTATAAAGGTGTGTAGTGTCTCATGTGTTGTTTTAGTCTTGCTTCATTATAAAGGTGTGTAGTGTCTCATGTGTTGTTTTAGTCTTGCTGCATTATAAAGGTGTGTAGTGTCTCATGTGTTGTTTTAGTCTTGCTGCATTCTAAAGGTGTGTAGTGTCTCTTGTGTTGTTGTAGTCTTGCTGCATTATAAAGGTGTGTAGTGTCTCATGTGTTGTTTTAGTCTTGCTGCATTCTAAAGGTGTGTAGTGTCTCATGTGTTGTTTTAGTCTTGCTGCATTCTAAAGGTGTGTAGTGTCTCTTGTGTTGTTTTAGTCTTGCTTCATTCTAAAGGTGTGTAGTGTCTCTTGTGTTGTTTTAGTCTTGCTGCATTATAAAGGTGTGTAGTGTCTCATGTGTTGTTTTAGTCTTGCTGCATTCTAAAGGTGTGTAGTGTCTCATGTGTTGTTTTAGTCTTGCTGCATTATAAAGGTGTGTAGTGTCTCGTGTGTTGTTTTAGTCTTGCTTCATTCTAAAGGTGTGTAGTGTCTCATGTGTTGTTTTAGTCTTGCTGCATTCTAAAGGTGTGTAGTGTCTCATGTGTTGTTTTAGTCTTGCTTCATTATAGATGTGTGTAGTGTCTCATGTGTTGTTTTAGTCTTGCTTCATTATAAAGGTGTGTAGTGTCTCATGGTTGTTTTAGTCTTGCTGCATTCTAAAGGTGTGTAGTGTCTCATGTGTTGTTTTAGTCTTGCTTCATTATAAAGGTGTATAGTGTCTCATGTGTTGTTTTAGTCTTGCTGCATTCTAAAGGTGTGTAGTGTCTCATGTGTTGTTTTAGTCTTGCTTCATTATAAATATGTGTAGTGTCTCATAGTTGTTTTAGTCTTGCTTCATTATAAAGGTGTGCAGTGTCTCATTTGTTGTTTTAGTCTTGCTTCATTATAAAGGTGTGTAGTGTCTCATGGTTGTTTTAGTCTTGCTTCATTATAAAGGTGTGTAGTGTCTCATGTGTTGTTTTAGTCTTGATTCATTCTAACGGTGTGTAGTTTCTCATGTGTTGTTTTTGTCTTGCTTCATTATAAAGGTGTGCAGTGTCTCATGTGTTGTTTTAGTCTTGCTTCATTCTAAAGGTGTGTAGTGTCTCATGTGTTGTTTTAGTCTTGCTGCATTCTAAAGGTGTGTAGTGTCTCATGTGTTGTTTTAGTCTTGCTGCATTATAAAGGTGTGTAGTGTCTCGTGTGTTGTTTTAGTCTTGCTTCATTCTAAAGGTGTGTAGTGTCTCATGTGTTGTTTTAGTCTTGCTGCATTATAAAGGTGTGTAGTGTCTCATAGTTGTTTTAGTCTTGCTTCATTATAAAGGTGTGCAGTGTCTCATGTGTTGTTTTAGTCTTGATTCATTCTAAAGGTGTGTAGTGTCTCATGGTTGTTTTAGTCTTGCTGCATTCTAAAGGTGTGTAGTGTCTCATGTGTTGTTTTAGTCTTGCTTCATTATAGATGTGTGTAGTGTCTCATGTGTTGTTTTAGTCTTGCTTCATTATAAATGTCTGTAGTGTCTCATGGTTGTTTTAGTCTTGCTGCATTCTAAAGGTGTGTAGTGTCTCATGTGTTGTTTTAGTCTTGCTTCATTATAAAGGTGTATAGTGTCTCATGTGTTGTTTTAGTCTTGCTGCATTCTAAAGGTGTGTAGTGTCTCATGTGTTGTTTTAGTCTTGCTTCATTATAAATATGTGTAGTGTCTCATAGTTGTTTTAGTCTTGCTTCATTATAAAGGTGTGCAGTGTCTCATGTGTTGTTTTAGTCTTGCTTCATTATAAAGGTGTGTAGTGTCTCATGGTTGTTTTAGTCTTGCTTCATTATAAAGGTGTGTAGTGTCTCATGTGTTGTTTTAGTCTTGATTCATTCTAAAGGTGTGTAGTGTCTCATGGTTGTTTTAGTCTTGCTTCATTATAAAGGTGTGCAGTGTCTCATGTGTTGTTTTAGTCTTGCTTCATTCTAAAGGTGTGTAGTGTCTCATGTGTTGTTTTAGTCTTGCTGCATTATAAAGGTGTGTAGTGTCTCATAGTTGTTTTAGTCTTGCTTCATTATAAAGGTGTGCAGTGTCTCATGTGTTGTTTTAGTCTTGCTGCATTATAAAGGTGTGTAGTGTCTCATGTGTTGTTTTAGTCTTGCTGCATTATAAAGGTGTGTAGTGTCTCATGTGTTGTTTTAGTCTTGCTTCATTATAAAGGTGTGTAGTGTCTCATGTGTTGTTTTAGTCTTGCTTCATTATAAAGGTGTGTAGTGTCTCATGTGTTGTTTTAGTTTTGCTTCAGTCTAAAGGTGTGTAGTGTCTCGTGGTTGTTTTAGTCTTGCTTCATTATAAAGGTGTGTAGTGTCTCATGTGTTGTTTTAGTCTTGCTTCATTATAAAGGTGTGTAGTGTCTCATGTGTTGTTTTAGTCTTGCTTCATTATAAAGGTGTGTAGTGTCTCATGTGTTGTTTTAGTCTTGCTGCATTCTAAAGGTGTGTAGTGTCTCTTGTGTTGTTTTAGTCTTGCTGCATTATAAAGGTGTGTAGTGTCTCATGTGTTGTTTTAGTCTTGCTGCATTCTAAAGGTGTGTAGTGTCTCATGTGTTGTTTTAGTCTTGCTGCATTCTAAAGGTGTGTAGTGTCTTTTGTGTTGTTTTAGTCTTGCTTCATTCTAAAGGTGTGTAGTGTCTCTTGTGTTGTTTTAGTCTTGCTGCATTATAAAGGTGTGTAGTGTCTCATGTGTTGTTTTAGTCTTGCTGCATTCTAAAGGTGTGTAGTGTCTCATGTGTTGTTTTAGTCTTGCTGCATTATAAAGGTGTGTAGTGTCTCTTGTGTTGTTTTAGTCTTGCTGCATTCTAAAGGTGTGTAGTGTCTCATGGTTGTTTTAGTCTTGCTGCATTATAAAGGTGTGCAGTGTCTCATGTGTTGTTTTAGTCTTGCTTCATTCTAAAGGTGTGTAGTGTCTCATGTGTTGTTTTAGTCTTGCTTCATTCTAAAGGTGTGTAGTGTCTCATGTGTTGTTTTAGTCTTGCTGGATTATAAAGGTGTGTAGTGTCTCATGTGTTGTTTTAGTCTTGCTGCATTATAAAGGTGTGTAGTGTGTCATGTGTTGTTTTAGTCTTGCTGCATTATAAAGGTGTGTAGTGTCTCATGTGTTGTTTTAGTCTTGCTTCATTCTAAAGGTGTGCAGTGTCTCGTTTGTTGATTTAGTCTTGTTGCATTATAAAGGTGTGTAGTGTCTCGTGTGTTGTTTTAGTCTTGCTTCATTCTAAAGGTGTGTAGTGTCTCATGTGTTGTTTTAGTCTTGCTGCATTCTAAAGGTGTGTAGTGTCTCATGTGTTGTTTTAGTCTTGCTGCATTATAAAGGTGTGTAGTGTCTCATGTGTTGTTTTAGACTTGCTGCATTCTAAAGGTGTGTAGTGTCTCGTGTGTTGTTTTAGTCTTGCTGCATTATAAAGGTGTGTAGTGTCTCATGTGTTGTTTTAGTCTTGCTGCATTATAAAGGTGTGTAGTGTCTCATGTGTTGTTTTAGTCTTGCTGCATTATAAAGGTGTGTAGTGTCTCGTGTGTTGTTTTAGTCTTGCTTCATTCTAAAGGTGTGTATTGTCTCATGTGTTGTTTTAGTCTTGCTGCATTCTAAAGGTGTGTAATGTCTCATGTGTTGTTTTAGTCTTGCTGCATTATAAAGGTGTGTAGTGTCTCATGTGTTGTTTTAGTCTTGCTTCATTCTAAAGGAGTGTAGTGTCTCATGTGTTGTTTTAGTCTTGCTGCATTCTAAAAGTGTGTAGTGTCTCGTGTGTTGTTTTAGTCTTGCTTCATTCTAAAGGTGTGTAGTGTCTCATGTGTTGTTTTAGTCTTGCTGCATTCTAAAGGTGTGTAGTGTCTCATGTGTTGTTTTAGTCTTGCTGCATTATAAAGGTGTGTAGTGTCTCGTGTGTTGTTTTAGTCTTGCTTCATTCTAAAGGTGTGTAGTGTCTCATGTGTTGTTTTAGTCTTGCTGCATTCTAAAGGTGTGTAGTGTCTCATGTGTTGTTTTAGTCTTGCTTCATTATAGATGTGTGTAGTGTCTCATGTGTTGTTTTAGTCTTGCTTCATTATAAATGTGTGTAATGTCTCATGGTTGTTTTAGTCTTGCTGCATTCTAAAGGTGTGTAGTGTCTCATGTGTTGTTTTAGTCTTGCTTCATTTTAAAGGTGTATAGTGTCTCATGTGTTGTTTTAGTCTTGCTGCATTCTAAAGGTGTGTAGTGTCTCATGTGTTGTTTTAGTCTTGCTTCATTATAAATATGTGTAGTGTCTCATAGTTGTTTTAGTCTTGCTTCATTATAAAGGTGTGCATTGTCTCATGTGTTGTTTTAGTCTTGCTTCATTATAAAGGTGTGTAGTGTCTCATGGTTGTTTTAGTCTTGCTTCATTATAAAGGTGTGTAGTGTCTCATGTGTTGTTTTAGTCTTGCTTCATTCTAAAGGTGTGTAGTGTCTCATGGTTGTTTTAGTCTTGCTTCATTATAAAGGTGTGCAGTTTCTCATGTGTTGTTTTAGTCTTGCTTCATTATAAAGGTGTGTAGTTTCTCATGTGTTGTTTTAGTCTTGCTTCATTATAAAGGTGTGTAGTGTCTCATGTGTTGTTTTAATCTTGCTTCTTTATAGATATGTGTAGTGTCTCATAGTTGTTTTAGTCTTGCTTCATTATAAAGGTGTGTAGTGTCTCATGTGTTGTTTTAGTCTTGCTTCATTATAAAGGTGTGTAGTGTCTCATGGTTGTTTTAGTCTTGCTTCATTATAAAGGTGTGTAGTGTCTCATGTGTTGTTTTAGTCTTGCTTCATTCTAAAGGTGTGTAGTGTCTCATGTGTTGTTTTAGTCTTGCTTCTTTATAAAGGTGTGTAGTGTCTCATAGTTGTTTTAGTCTTGCTTCATTATAAAGGTGTGTAGTTTCTCATGTGTTGTTTTAGTCTTGCTTCATTATAAAGGTGTGTAGTGTCTCATGTGTTGTTTTAGTCTTGCTTCTTTATAAAGGTGTGTAGTGTCTCATAGTTGTTTTAGTCTTGCTTCATTATAAAGGTGTGTAGTTTCTCATGTGTTGTTTTATTCTTGCTTCATTATAAAGGTGTGCAGTGTCTCATGTGTTGTTTTAGTCTTGCTGCATTCTAAAGGTGTGTAGTGTCTCATGTGTTGTTTTAGTCTTGCTTCATTATAAAGGTGTGTAGTGTCTCATGTGTTGTTTTAGTCTTGCTTCATTATAAAGGTGTGTAGTGTCTCATGTGTTGTTTTAGTCTTGCTTCTTTATAAAGGTGTGTAGTTTCTCATGTGTTGTTTTAGTCTTGCTTCATTATAAAGGTGTGTAGTGTCTCATAGTTGTTTTATTCTTGCTTCATTATAAAGGTGTGCAGTGTCTCATGTGTTGTTTTAGTCTTGCTGCATTCTAAAGGTGTGTAGTGTCTCATGTGTTGTTTTAGTCTTGCTTCATTATAAAGGTGTGTAGTGTCTCATGTGTTGTTTTAGTCTTGCTTCATTATAAAGGTGTGTAGTGTCTCATGTGTTGTTTTAGTCTTGCTTCTTTATAAAGGTGTGTAGTTTCTCATGTGTTGTTTTAGTCTTGCTTCATTATAAAGGTGTGTAGTGTCTCATTTGTTGTTTTAGTCTTGCTTCTTTATAAAGGTGTGTAGTGTCTCATGTGTTGTTTTAGTCTTGCTTCTTTATAAAGGTGTGTAGTGTCTCATGTGTTGTTTTAGTGTTGCTTCATTATAAAGGTGTGTAGTGTCTCATGTGTTGTTTTAGTCTTGCTTCTTTATAAAGGTGTGTAGTGTCTCATGTGTTGTTGTAGTCTTGCTTCATTATAAATGTGTGTAGTGTCTCATGTGTTGTTTTAGTCTTGCTTCTTTATAAAGGTGTGTAGTGTCTCATGTGTTGTTTTAGTCTTGCTTCATTATAAAGGTGTGTAGTGTCTCATGTGTTGTTTTAGTCTTGCTTCTTTATAAAGGTGTGTAGTGTCTCATGTGTTGTTTTAGTCTTGCTTCATTCTAAAGGTGTGTAGTGTCTCATGTGTTGTTTTAGTGTTGCTTCATTCTAAATGTGTGTAGTGTCTCATGTGTTGTTTTAGTCTTGCTTCATTATAAAGGTGTGTAGTGTCTCATGTGTTGTTGTAGTCTTGCTGCATTCTAAAGGTGTGTAGTGTCTCATGTGTTGTTTTAGTCTTGCTGCATTCTAAAGGTGTGTAGTGTCTCATGTGTTGTTTTAGTCTTGCTGCATTCTAAAGGTGTGTAGTGTCTCATGTGTTGTTTTAGTCTTGCTTCTTTATAAATGTGTGCAGTGTCTCATGTGTTGTTTTAGTCTTGCTTCATTATGAAGGTGTGTAGTGTCTCATGTGTTGTTTTAGTCTTGCTTCTTTATAAATGTGTGCAGTGTCTCATGTGTTGTTTTAGTCTTGCTTCTTTATAAAGGTGTGTAGTGTATCATGTGTTGTTTTAGTCTTGCTTCATTCTAAAGGTGTGTAGTGTCTCATGTGTTGTTGTAGTCTTGCTTCTTTATAAATGTGTGTAGTGTCTCATGTGTTGTTTTAGTCTTGCTTCTTTATAAAGGTGTGTAGTTTCTCATGTGTTGTTTTAGTCTTGCTTCATTCTAAAGGTTTGTAGTGTCTCATGTGTTGTTGTAGTCTTGCTTCTTTATAAATGTGTGTAGTGTCTCATGTGTTGTTTTAGTCTTGCTGCATTCTAAAGGTGTGTAGTGTCTCATGTGTTGTTTTAGTCTTGCTTCTTTATAAAGGTGTGTAGTGTCTCATGTGTTGTTTTAGTCTTGCTTCTTTATAAAGGTGTGTAGTGTATCATGTGTTGTTTTAGTCTTGCTTCTTTATAGATGTGTGCAGTGTCTCATGTGTTGTTTTAGTCTTGCTTCATTATAAAGGTGTGTAGTGTCTCATGTGTTGTTGTAGTCTTGCTGCATTCTAAAGGTGTGTAGTGTCTCATGTGTTGTTTTAGTCTTGCTGCATTCTAAAGGTGTGTAGTGTCTCATGTGTTGTTTTAGTCTTGCTTCTTTATAAATGTGTGTAGTGTCTCATGTGTTGTTTTAGTCTTGCTTCATTATAAAGGTGTGTAGTGTCTCATGTGTTGTTTTAGTCTTGCTGCATTATAAAGGTGTGTAGTGTCTCATGTGTTGTTTTAGTCTTGCTGCATTCTAAAGGTGTGTAGTGTCTCATGTGTTGTTTTAGTCTTGCTGCATTCTAAAGGTGTGTAGTGTCTCATGTGTTGTTTTAGTCTTGCTTCTTTATAAATGTGTGCAGTGTCTCATGTGTTGTTTTAGTCTTGCTTCATTATAAAGGTGTGTAGTGTCTCATGTGTTGTTTTAGTCTTGCTTCTTTATAAATGTGTGCAGTGTCTCATGTGTTTTTTTAGTCTTGCTTCTTTATAAAGGTGTGTAGTGTATCATGTGTTGTTTTAGTCTTGCTTCATTCTAAAGGTGTGTAGTGTCTCATGTGTTGTTGTAGTCTTGCTTCTTTATAAATGTGTGTAGTGTCTCATGTGTTGTTTTAGTCTTGCTTCTTTATAAAGGTGTGTAGTTTCTCATGTGTTGTTTTAGTCTTGCTTCATTCTAAAGGTGTGTAGTGTCTCATGTGTTGTTGTAGTCTTGCTTCTTTATAAATGTGTGTAGTGTCTCATGTGTTGTTTTAGTCTTGCTGCATTCTAAAGGTGTGTAGTGTCTCATGTGTTGTTTTAGTCTTGCTTCTTTATAAAGGTGTGTAGTGTCTCATGTGTTGTTTTAGTCTTGCTTCTTTATAAAGGTGTGTAGTGTATCATGTGTTGTTTTAGTCTTGCTTCTTTATAAATGTGTGCAGTGTCTCATGTGTTGTTTTAGTCTTGCTTCATTATAAAGGTGTGTAGTGTCTCATGTGTTGTTGTAGTATTGCTGCATTCTAAAGGTGTGTAGTGTCTCATGTGTTGTTTTAGTCTTGCTGCATTCTAAAGGTGTGTAGTGTCTCATGTGTTGTTTTAGTCTTGCTTCTTTATAAAGGTGTGTAGTTTCTCATTGTTTCTTTTAATCTTGCTTCATTCTAAATGTTGGTTTTAGTAAGGATGTTAATTTTTTTCGTTTTTCGTGGGTGGTGTTTATCTTACTTCATTTTTAAGGTATGTCATGCTTCAATTTTAAGATGTTTCATGTCTCATAGGTGTTTAAGTCTTGTTCACTCTAAATATATTTCGGATATCACGGCCTTAGTCATTGGTAACACCTACTATATTGTATCACATGGGTGATTTGAATTTACTGCACTTGTAAGGTGTGTAATGTCTTTCGTTTAACGGCTTGTGATTGTCTGGTATCTTCATACTTTTATTCGTCCTATGATTGTGATACTGTTTTGGAAACAAAATATGACTTATGCATAGTCTTGTAACAATAAATATAACATAACCAGTATTCACTGTCAATTTGAGGTGTAGGTCAAGGTACTCATGTGAAGCAGACCTAGCTGTATTTGTGGTATCCTTTATTTAAAGTTCAATAGGATAGATGCTATCAACAAAATTCCCAAACTTAGAATCAGTTAGTGAAAGGACATCATCTATATAGCGGAACGTGAAATTATAGGATCGGATTAGCTTCTTTTCGTTTTTCTCTGAAGTTTGCCTCGTACGAATAAAGGAACAAGTCGGAGAGAAGAGGAGCATAGTTTGTACCCATATGTATGTCGACTGTCTGTTGAAAGAAGAGTTTGAATATATCAAAGGGGTAATCAGAATCTGTATATCGAAGAAGAACAGACAACACAATGGCCAAGCGAAAAAGTACAAAATGACAAACAATGATCTACAAAAATACACATAAAACTAAAGATCGAGTAACACGAATCCCTTAGCAAAACGGGGGTGAACTGCTCCACTAGTGGCACCCGTCGTGTTAATCTAGTTACAAATCTGATGATAATTCGTGAATGAGGAAAGGACTGGAAAGTGCTTACGATAAGTTGAACATATCCGTGGTCATTTGTGACACAGATATCCCATAACGATCAACCAAGTCATGGTGGCGATCGTCAAATTTTCGAAGTGATGACTTCAACTTTAAACAGAGGAACCCTTGGTTCAGAAACTTCCTTGTTAGTAGCAACCTTCTATTAAGGGAATCTTGATAGGAACCACAAGCTCTGGAATATCGTATCAACTGAGAGAGATATACTCCATATGCATGTGCTGCTGGAATGTTGCCACATCTTTTGTCGTAAAGTTTCATTCTTAACCACTCCTCACTGTCAATTTCGAGGAGTAGATCAAGGTATAAAGCAGACCTATCTGTATCTGTTGTATCTTTTATTTCAAGCTCAATGGGATAGATCCGATCAACGAAATCACCAAACCTAGAATAATTTAGTGAAAGGACATCATATATATAGCGGAACGTGAAATTAAAGGATCGGGCTAGCTTCTTTCCGTTTTTCTTGAGAATCCCCTGTATGAAGTCTGCCTCATACGAATAAAAGAATAAATCGGCGAGAAGAGGAGTGCAGTTTGTACCAATAGGTATGCCGACTGTCTGTTGAAAAACACGTCCACCAAACAAACAAATATGCTTTCAATCAAAAACTCGAGCACGTTGATGATATCAGTCTCGGAAAACATGGGTTTTCAGAGTGGTGGTTTACAAAATAAGATCTGTCTCTTCCTTGCACAAAATAAGATCTGTCTCTTCCTAGCACAAGGTATTTGTATCTACTTTGAACCTTCTTTTTTATGAAACACAGTTGAGTCAACTCCCTTAATCTGTTCTTCAGCTTAGAGTGAGGAATAGTTGTGTAAAGGGCAGAGAAGTCAACTGTTTTAATACAGGAGGTGAGGGATCAAGATTGCATTTACTCCTAACAGATCTTTATAATTTTTCAGAATCCACATCTGATTCACACCACCCCTCGAGTAGCTAGCGTTACAGTAACTATGGAGCCAGGTTTAATCGCCGATAGAATACATGTTAATAATTTGGAAAGATGCTTCGTGGAGCATTTGGCAGACCCAGCAATATAACGCTGTTTGAAAGGACACTCGTATAATTTAGGAATCCAGTAGAGTTATGGTAGATCCAGTTCTTCATCTTTGATTGAAATTCCAAAGGAACATTAAACAGACCTATGATTGTCCAGGATTTCTTCTTTCGTGAATGTCGTTGGCGTATATGTAGGGTTGCCAAGTGAATTATCAATACCTAATTCCTTTATCAAGCAGTCTATATAAAGTGATTTACACACAAAAACAATATTGTTTGGGGCCTTGTCGGCGGAGACAATAACATATTTGTCATGGAGGAGAGACAGGTGTTTAGCAACATTTGTGTCTGTAAAGATTAACGTAGAGTGAGTGCTCACAGACCCAATGAGGTTTTTTTAATTCTAATTTGTATAAGCGACCTCACACTCTTCATCCTTTCGGAAAGAGTATCCAAGTCTTCCTTTTTACGCTTTGCCAATTATCTGGAATAATCCTCGACGGAATCCATAAGAATTATAAAAAAAAACATGTCCACCAAACATAACAAATATGTTGTCAATAAAAAAAACCCTCAATGATTTTGATGATACAACATGAATCAGTTTCAGAGAACGTTTTGGTTAGTATTAGAGTGGGTTTTTTTATATACAAAGTCAGATTTGCCCCTCACTAGGACAAGGTATTTGTTTCTATGTTGGCCATTCTTTTTATGAAACACTGAGGGACCTTAATTGTATGTACAGATCTTCAAAGTTCTTCATAATCCGCATCTGATTCACACCACCCCTTGCGTAGCTAGTGCAACAGTAACTCTGAAGCTCGGTTTTGTAAGAATCCTAGCAGGAGGATGTGATGGAATATCTAAAGAGAAAGAGGTATGGGGGTATTAATGCACATTTAGGTGACTATACATGGTTTAAAAACATGTACAGCCAATGGAGAAACAAATAACACCCAAGATATAAGGTAAACGGTAAAGGGTAAAATTCAGTTAGGAATCGCTACCTAATGTATACAAGTGTAGCTTAAAAATAGGCGTATTTAAAAGTATGAAATGAAACAAGTATGTCAAGGAGAAATGGACTTACTAGTATAAATTGATATCCTAATAAAGTTGATACATGAAGGCGTTTGCGCTTATATAATTATTTCTAATGGGGTCCTTTAAATGTAATAATTATGAGTAAGTATTTACGTAGAACCAATGCCTTCTGTGAACCTTAGTATGTATATACGTAGAACTAATACATTCTGTGAACCTTAGTATGTATATACGTAGAACTAATACATTCTGTGAACCTTAGTATGTATATATAATACGTAGAACTAATACATTCTGTGAACCTTAGTATGTATATACGTAGAACCAATGCATTCTGTGAACCTTAGTATGTATATATAATACGCAGAACCAATGCATTCTGTGAACCTTAGTATGTATATATAATACGTAGAACTAATACATTCTGTGAACCTTAGTATGTATATACGTACAACCAATACATTCTGTGAACCTTAGTATGTATATATAATACGTAGAACTAATACATTCTGTGAACCTTAGTATGTATATATAATACGTAGAACTAATACATTCTGTGAACCTTAGTATGTATATATAATACGTAGAACTAATACATTCTGTGAACCTTAGTATGTATATATAATACGTAGAACCAATGCATTCTGTGAACCTTAGTATGTATATATAATACGTAGAACTAATACATTCTGTGAACCTTAGTATGTATATACGTACAACCAATACATTCTGTGAACCTTAGTATGTATATACGTAGAACCAATACATTCTGTGAACCTTAGTATGTATATACGTACAACCAATGCATTCTGTGAACCTTAGTATGTATATACGTAGAACCAATACATTCTGTGAACCTTAGTATGTATATATAATACGTAGAACCAATACATTCTGTAAACCTTAGTATGTATATACGTAGAACCAATACATTCTGTGAACCTTAGTATGTATATACGTACAACCAATACATTCTGTGAACCTTAGTATGTATATACGTAGAACTAATACATTCTGTAAACCTTAGTATGTATATACGTACAACTAATGCATTCTGTGAACCTTATATTAGTATGTATATAGGTGGGACCAATGCATTCTGTGAACCTTAGTATGTATATACGTACAACCAATGCATTCTGTGAACCTTATGTTAGTATGTATATAGGTGGGACCAATACATTCTGTGAACCTTAGTATGTATATATAATACGTAGAATTAATACATTCTGTTAACCTTAGTATGTATATACGTACAACCAATACATTCTGTGAACCTTGGTATGCATAGATAATACGTAGAACCAATGCATTCTGTGAACCTTAGTATGTATTTATAATACGTAGAACAAATACATTCTGTGAACCTTAGTATGTATATATAATACGTAGAACTAATACATTCTGTGAACCTTAGTATGTATGTATAATACGTAGAACTAATGCATTCTGTGAACCTTCGTATGTATATATAATGCGTAGAACTAATACATTCTGTGAACCTTAGTATATATATATAATACGTAGAACCAATGCATTCTGTGAACCTTAGTATCTATATATAATACGTAGAACTAATACATTCTGTGAACCTTAGTATGTATATAATACGTAAAATCAATGCATTCTGTGAACCTTAGTATGTATATACGTAGAACCAATACATTCTGTGAACCTTAGTATGTATATATAATACGTAGAATCAATGCATTCTCTGAACCTTAGTATGTATGTATAATACGTAGAACTAATACATTCTGTGAACCTTAGTATGTATATATAATACGTAAAATCAATGCATTCTGTGAACCTTAGTATGTATATAGGTAGAACCAATGCATTCTGTGAACCTTAGTATGCATATATAATACGTAGAACCAATACATTCTCTGAACCTTAGTATGTATATATAATACGTAGAATCAATGCATTCTGTGAACCTTAGTATGTATATATAATACGTAGAATCAATGCATTCTGTAAACCTTAGTATGTGTATATAATACGTAGATCCAATACATTCTGTGAACATTAGTATGTATATATAATACGTAGAACTAATACATTCTGTGAACCTTAGTATGTATATATAATACGTAGAACTAATACATTCTGTGAACCTTAGTATGTGTATACGTAGAACCAATACATTCTGTGAACCTTAGTATGTATATACGTACAACCAATACATTCTGTGAACCTTAGTATGTATATATAATACGTAGAACCAATGCATTCTGTGAACCTTAGTATGTATATATAATACGTAGAACCAATGCATTCTGTGAACCTTAGTATGTATATATAATACGTAGAACTAATACATTCTGTGAACCTTAGTATGTATGTATAATACGTAGAACCAATGCATTCTGTGAACCTTAGAATGTATATACGTAGAACCAATACATTCTGTGAACCTTAGTATGTATATATAATACGTAGAACCAATGTATTCTGTGAACCTTAGTATGTATATATAATACGTAGAACTAATACATTCTGTGAACCTTAGTATGTATATATAATACGTAGAACTAATACATTCTGTGAACCCTAGTATGTATATATAATACGTAGAACTAATACATTCTGTGAACCTTAGTATGTATGTATAATACGTAGAACCAATGCATTCTGTGAACCTTAGAATGTATATACGTAGAACCAATACATTCTGTGAACCTTAGTATGTATATATAATACGTAGAACCAATGCATTCTGTGAACCTTAGTATGTATATATAATACGCAGAACCAATGCATTCTGTGAACCTTAGTATGTATATATAATACGTAGAACCAATACATTCTGTGAACCTTAGTATGTATATATAATACGTAGAACCAATGCATTCTGTGAACCTTAGTATGTATATATAATACGCAGAACCAATGCATTCTGTGAACCTTAGTATGTATATATAATACGTAGAACTAATACATTCTGTGAACCTTAGTATGTATATACGTACAACCAATACATTCTGTGAACCTTAGTATGTATATATAATACGTAGAACTAATACATTCTGTGAACCTTAGTATGTATATATAATACGTAGAACTAATACATTCTGTGAACCTTAGTATGTATATATAATACGTAGAACTAATATATTCTGTGAACCTTAGTATGTATGTATAATACGTAGAACCAATGCATTCTGTGAATCTTAGAATGTATATACGTAGAACCAATACATTCTGTGAACCTTAGTATGTATATATAATACGTAGAACCAATGCATTCTGTGAACCTTAGTATATATATATATAATACGCAGAACCAATGCATTCTGTGAACCTTAGTATGTATATATAATACGTAGAACCAATACATTCTGTGAACCTTAGTATGTATATATAATACGTAGAACTAATACATTCTGTGAACCTTAGTATGTATATATAATACGTAGAACCAATGCATTCTGTGAACCTTAGTATGTATATATAATACGCAGAACCAATGCATTCTGTGAACCTTAGTATGTATATATAATACGTAGAACTAATACATTCTGTGAACCTTAGTATGTATATACGTACAACCAATACATTCTGTGAACCTTAGTATGTATATATAATACGTAGAACTAATACATTCTGTGAACCTTAGTATGTATATATAATACGTAGAACTAATACATTCTGTGAACCTTAGTATGTATATATAATACGTAGAACTAATACATTCTGTGAACCTTAGTATGTATATATAATACGTAGAACTAAAGCATTCTGTGAACCTTAGTATGTATATATAATACGTAGAACTAATACATTCTGTGAACCTTAGTATGTATATATAATACGTAGAACCAATGCATTATGTGAACCTTAGTATGTATATATAATACGTAGAACTAATACATTCTGTGAACCTTAGTATATATATATAATACGTAGAACTAAAGCATTCTGTGAACCTTAGTATGTATATATAATACGTAGAACTAATACATTCTGTGAACCTTAGTATGTATATATAATACGTAGAACCAATGCATTATGTGAACCTTAGTATGTATATATAATACGTAGAACTAATACATTCTGTGAACCTTAGTATGTATATACGTACAACCAATACATTCTGTGAACCTTAGTATGTATATATAATACGTAGAACTAATACATTCTGTGAACCTTAGTATGTATATATAATACGTAGAACTAATACATTCTGTGAACCTTAGTATGTATATATAATACGTAGAACTAATACATTCTGTGAACCTTAGTATGTATATATAATACGTAGAACCAATGCATTCTGTGAACCTTAGTATGTATATATAATACGTAGAACTAATACATTCTGTGAACCTTAGTATGTATATACGTACAACCAATACATTCTGTGAACCTTAGTATGTATATATAATACGTAGAACCAATGCATTCTGTGAACCTTAGTATCTATATATAATACGTAGAACTAATACATTCTGTGAACCTTAGTATGTATATAATACGTAAAATCAATGCATTCTGTGAACCTTAGTATGTATATACGTAGAACCAATACATTCTGTGAACCTTAGTATGTATATATAATACGTAGAATCAATGCATTCTCTGAACCTTAGTATGTATGTATAATACGTAGAACTAATACATTCTGTGAACCTTAGTATGTATATATAATACGAAAAATCAATGCATTCTGTGAACCTTAGTATGTATATAGGTAGAACCAATGCATTCTGTGAACCTTAGTATGCATATATAATACGTAGAACCAATACATTCTCTGAACCTTAGTATGTATATATAATACGTAGAATCAATGCATTCTGTGAACCTTAGTATGTATATATAATACGTAGAACCAATGCATTCTGTGAACCTTAGTATGTATATATAATACGTAGAACTAATACATTCTGTGAACCTTAGTATGTATATACGTACAACCAATACATTCTGTGAACCTTAGTATGTATATACGTAGAACTAATACATTATGTGAACCTTAGTATGTATATACGTAGAACCAATACATTCTGTGAACCTTAGTATGTATATACGTAGAACTAATACATTATGTGAACCTTAGTATGTATATACGTACAACCAATGCATTCTGTGAACCTTAGTATGTATATACGTAGAACCAATACATTCTGTGAACCTTAGTATGTATATATAATACGTAGAACCAATACATTCTGTAAACCTTAGTATGTATATACGTAGAACCAATACATTCTGTGAACCTTAGTATGTATATACGTACAACCAATACATTCTGTGAACCTTAGTATGTATATACGTAGAACTAATACATTCTGTAAACCTTAGTATGTATATACGTACAACTAATGCATTCTGTGAACCTTATATTAGTATGTATATAGGTGGGACCAATGCATTCTGTGAACCTTAGTATGTATATACGTACAACCAATGCATTCTGTGAACCTTATGTTAGTATGTATATAGGTGGGACCAATACATTCTGTGAACCTTAGTATGTATATATAATACGTAGAATTAATACATTCTGTTAACCTTAGTATGTATATACGTACAACCAATACATTCTGTGAACCTTGGTATGCATAGATAATACGTAGAACCAATGCATTCTGTGAACCTTAGTATGTATTTATAATACGTAGAACAAATACATTCTGTGAACCTTAGTATGTATATATAATACGTAGAACTAATACATTCTGTGAACCTTAGTATGTATGTATAATACGTAGAACTAATGCATTCTGTGAACCTTCGTATGTATATATAATGCGTAGAACTAATACATTCTGTGAACCTTAGTATATATATATAATACGTAGAACCAATGCATTCTGTGAACCTTAGTATCTATATATAATACGTAGAACTAATACATTCTGTGAACCTTAGTATGTATATAATACGTAAAATCAATGCATTCTGTGAACCTTAGTATGTATATACGTAGAACCAATACATTCTGTGAACCTTAGTATGTATATATAATACGTAGAATCAATGCATTCTCTGAACCTTAGTATGTATGTATAATACGTGGAACTAATACATTCTGTGAACCTTAGTATGTATATATAATACGTAAAATCAATGCATTCTGTGAACCTTAGTATGTATATAGGTAGAACCAATGCATTCTGTGAACCTTAGTATGCATATATAATACGTAGAACCAATACATTCTCTGAACCTTAGTATGTATATATAATACGTAGAATCAATGCATTCTGTGAACCTTAGTATGTATATATAATACGTAGAATCAATGCATTCTGTGAACCTTAGTATGTGTATATAATACGTAGATCCAATACATTCTGTGAACATTAGTATGTATATATAATACGTAGAACTAATACATTCTGTGAACCTTAGTATGTATATATAATACGTAGAACTAATACATTCTGTGAACCTTAGTATGTGTATACGTAGAACCAATACATTCTGTGAACCTTAGTATGTATATACGTACAACCAATACATTCTGTGAACCTTAGTATGTATATATAATACGTAGAACCAATGCATTCTGTGAACCTTAGTATGTATATATAATACGTAGAACCAATGCATTCTGTGAACCTTAGTATGTATATATAATACGTAGAACTAATACATTCTGTGAACCTTAGTATGTATGTATAATACGTAGAACCAATGCATTCTGTGAACCTTAGAATGTATATACGTAGAACCAATACATTCTGTGAACCTTAGTATGTATATATAATACGTAGAACCAATGTATTCTGTGAACCTTAGTATGTATATATAATACGTAGAACTAATACATTCTGTGAACCTTAGTATGTATATATAATACGTAGAACTAATACATTCTGTGAACCCTAGTATGTATATATAATACGTAGAACTAATACATTCTGTGAACCTTAGTATGTATGTATAATACGTAGAACCAATGCATTCTGTGAACCTTAGAATGTATATACGTAGAACCAATACATTCTGTGAACCTTAGTATGTATATATAATACGTAGAACCAATGCATTCTGTGAACCTTAGTATGTATATATAATACGCAGAACCAATGCATTCTGTGAACCTTAGTATGTATATATAATACGTAGAACCAATACATTCTGTGAACCTTAGTATGTATATATAATACGTAGAACCAATGCATTCTGTGAACCTTAGTATGTATATATAATACGCAGAACCAATGCATTCTGTGAACCTTAGTATGTATATATAATACGTAGAACTAATACATTCTGTGAACCTTAGTATGTATATACGTACAACCAATACATTCTGTGAACCTTAGTATGTATATATAATACGTAGAACTAATACATTCTGTGAACCTTAGTATGTATATATAATACGTAGAACTAATACATTCTGTGAACCTTAGTATGTATATATAATACGTAGAACTAATATATTCTGTGAACCTTAGTATGTATGTATAATACGTAGAACCAATGCATTCTGTGAACCTTAGAATGTATATACGTAGAACCAATACATTCTGTGAACCTTAGTATGTATATATAATACGTAGAACCAATGCATTCTGTGAACCTTAGTATATATATATATAATACGCAGAACCAATGCATTCTGTGAACCTTAGTATGTATATATAATACGTAGAACCAATACATTCTGTGAACCTTAGTATGTATATATAATACGTAGAACCAATGCATTCTGTGAACCTTAGTATGTATATATAATACGCAGAACCAATGCATTCTGTGAACCTTAGTATGTATATATAATACGTAGAACTAATACATTCTGTGAACCTTAGTATGTATATACGTACAACCAATACATTCTGTGAACCTTAGTATGTATATATAATACGTAGAACTAATACATTCTGTGAACCTTAGTATGTATATATAATACGTAGAACTAATACATTCTGTGAACCTTAGTATGTATATATAATACGTAGAACTAATACATTCTGTGAACCTTAGTATGTATATATAATACGTAGAACTAATACATTCTGTGAACCTTAGTATGTATATATAATACGTAGAACTAAAGCATTCTGTGAACCTTAGTATGTATATATAATACGTAGAACTAATACATTCTGTGAACCTTAGTATGTATATATAATACGTAGAACCAATGCATTATGTGAACCTTAGTATGTATATATAATACGTAGAACTAATACATTCTGTGAACCTTAGTATATATATATAATACGTAGAACTAAAGCATTCTGTGAACCTTAGTATGTATATATAATACGTAGAACTAATACATTCTGTGAACCTTAGTATGTATATATAATACGTAGAACCAATGCATTATGTGAACCTTAGTATGTATATATAATACGTAGAACTAATACATTCTGTGAACCTTAGTATGTATATACGTACAACCAATACATTCTGTGAACCTTAGTATGTATATATAATACGTAGAACTAATACATTCTGTGAACCTTAGTATGTATATATAATACGTAGAACTAATACATTCTGTGAACCTTAGTATGTATATATAATACGTAGAACTAATACATTCTGTGAACCTTAGTATGTATATATAATACGTAGAACCAATGCATTCTGTGAACCTTAGTATGTATATATAATACGTAGAACTAATACATTCTGTGAACCTTAGTATGTATATACGTACAACCAATACATTCTGTGAACCTTAGTATGTATATATAATACGTAGAACCAATGCATTCTGTGAACCTTAGTATCTATATATAATACGTAGAACTAATACATTCTGTGAACCTTAGTATGTATATAATACGTAAAATCAATGCATTCTGTGAACCTTAGTATGTATATACGTAGAACCAATACATTCTGTGAACCTTAGTATGTATATATAATACGTAGAATCAATGCATTCTCTGAACCTTAGTATGTATGTATAATACGTAGAACTAATACATTCTGTGAACCTTAGTATGTATATATAATACGAAAAATCAATGCATTCTGTGAACCTTAGTATGTATATAGGTAGAACCAATGCATTCTGTGAACCTTAGTATGCATATATAATACGTAGAACCAATACATTCTCTGAACCTTAGTATGTATATATAATACGTAGAATCAATGCATTCTGTGAACCTTAGTATGTATATATAATACGTAGAATCAATGCATTCTGTGAACCTTAGTATGTGTATATAATACGTAGATCCAATACATTCTGTGAACATTAGTATGTATATATAATACGTAGAACTAATACATTCTGTGAACCTTAGTATGTATATATAATACGTAGAACTAATACATTCTGTGAACCTTAGTATGTGTATACGTAGAACCAATACATCCTGTGAACCTTAGTATGTATATACGTACAACCAATACATTCTGTGAACCTTAGTATGTATATATAATACGTAGAACCAATGCATTCTGTGAACCTTAGTATGTATATATAATACGTAGAACCAATGCATTCTGTGAACCTTAGTATGTATATATAATACGTAGAACTAATACATTCTGTGAACCTTAGTATGTATGTATAATACGTAGAACCAATGCATTCTGTGAACCTTAGAATGTATATACGTAGAACCAATACATTCTGTGAACCTTAGTATGTATATATAATACGTAGAACCAATGTATTCTGTGAACCTTAGTATGTATATATAATACGTAGAACTAATACATTCTGTGAACCTTAGTATGTATATATAATACGTAGAACTAATACATTCTGTGAACCCTAGTATGTATATATAATACGTAGAACTAATACATTCTGTGAACCTTAGTATGTATGTATAATACGTAGAACCAATGCATTCTGTGAACCTTAGAATGTATATACGTAGAACCAATACATTCTGTGAACCTTAGTATGTATATATAATACGTAGAACCAATGCATTCTGTGAACCTTAGTATGTATATATAATACGTAGAACTAATACATTCTGTGAACCTTAGTATGTATATATAATACGTAGAACTAATACATTCTGTGAACCTTAGTATGTATATATAATACGTAGAACCAATGCATTCTGTGAACCTTAGTATGTATATATAATACGTAGAACTAATACATTCTGTGAACCTTAGTATGTATATACGTACAACCAATACATTCTGTGAACCTTAGTATGTATATATAATACGTAGAACTAATACATTCTGTGAACCTTAGTATGTATATATAATACGTAGAACTAATACATTCTGTGAACCTTAGTATGTATATATAATACGTAGAACTAATACATTCTGTGAACCTTAGTATGTATATATAATACGTAGAACCAATGCATTCTGTGAACCTTAGTATGTATATATAATACGTAGAACTAATACATTCTGTGAACCTTAGTATGTATATACGTACAACCAATACATTCTGTGAACCTTAGTATGTATATATAATACGTAGAACTAATACATTATGTGAACCTTAGTATGTATATACGTAGAACCAATACATTCTGTGAACCTTAGTATGTATATATAATACGTAGAACCAATACATTCTGTAAACCTTAGTATGTATATACGTAGAACCAATACATTCTGTGAACCTTAGTATGTATATACGTACAACCAATACATTCTGTGAACCTTAGTATGTATATACATAGAACTAATACATTCTGTAAACCTTAGTATGTATATACGTACAACTAATGCATTCTGTGAACCTTATATTAGTATGTATATAGGTGGGACTAATGCATTTTGTGAACCTTAGTATGTATATACGTGCAACCAATGCATTCTGTGAACCTTATGTTAGTATGTATATAGGTGGGACCAATACATTCTGTGAACCTTAGTATGTATATATAATACGTAGAACTAATACATTCTGTTAACCTTAGTATGTATATACGTACAACCAATACATTCTGTGAACCTTGGTATGCATAGATAATACGTAGAACCAATGCATTCTGTGAACCTTAGTATGTATTTATAATACGTAGAACAAATACATTCTGTGAACCTTAGTATGTATATATAATACGTAGAACTAATACATTCTGTGAACCTTAGTATGTATGTATAATACGTAGAACTAATGCATTCTGTGAACCTTCGTATGTATATATAATGCGTAGAACTAATACATTCTGTGAACCTTAGTATATATATATAATACGTAGAACCAATGCATTCTGTGAACCTTAGTATCTATATATAATACGTAGAACTAATACATTCTGTGAACCTTAGTATGTATATAATACGTAAAATCAATGCATTCTGTGAACCTTAGTATGTATATACGTACAACCTATACATTCTGTGAACCTTAGTATGTATATATAATACGTAGAATCAATGCATTCTCTGAACCTTAGTATGTATATATAATACGTAGAACTAATACATTCTGTGAACCTTAGTATGTATATATAATACGTAAAATCAATGCATTCTGTGAACCTTAGTATGTATATAGGTAGAACCAATGCATTCTGTGAATCTTAGTATGCATATATAATACGTAGAACCAATACATTCTCTGAACCTTAGTATGTATATATAATACGTAGAATCAATGCATTCTGTGAACCTTAGTATGTATATATAATACGTAGAATCAATGCATTCTGTGAAACTTAGTATGTGTATATAATACGTAGATCCAATACATTCTGTGAACATTAGTATGTATATATAATACGTAGAACTAATACATTCTGTGAACCTTAGTATGTATATACGTAGAACTAAAGCATTCTGTGAACCTTAGTATGTATATATAATACGTAGAACTAATACATTCTGTGAACCTTAGTATGTATATATAATACGTAGAACTAATACATTCTGTGAACCTTAGTATGTGTATACGTAGAACCAATACATTCTGTGAACCTTAGTATGTATATACGTACAACCAATACATTCTGTGAACCTTAGTATGTATATATAATACGTAGAACCAATGCATTCTGTGAACCTTAGTATGTATATATAATACGTAGAACCAATGCATTCTGTGAACCTTAGTATGTATATATAATACGTAGAACTAATACATTCTGTGAACCTTAGTATGTATGTATAATACGTAGAACCAATGCATTCTGTGAACCTTAGAATGTATATACGTAGAACCAATACATTCTGTGAACCTTAGTATGTATATATAATACGTAGAACCAATGTATTCTGTGAACCTTAGTATGTATATATAATACGTAGAACTAATACATTCTGTGAACCTTAGTATGTATATATAATACGTAGAACTAATACATTCTGTGAACCCTAGTATGTATATATAATACGTAGAACTAATACATTCTGTGAACCTTAGTATGTATGTATAATACGTAGAACCAATGCATTCTGTGAACCTTAGAATGTATATACGTAGAACCAATACATTCTGTGAACCTTAGTATGTATATATAATACGTAGAACCAATGCATTCTGTGAACCTTAGTATGTATATATAATACGTAGAACTAATACATTCTGTGAACCTTAGTATGTATATATAATACGTAGAACTAATACATTCTGTGAACCCTAGTATGTATATATAATACGTAGAACTAATATATTCTATGAACCTTAGTATGTATATACGTACAACCAATACATTCTGTGAACCTTAGTATGTATATATAATACGTAGAACTAATACATTATGTGAACCTTAGTATGTATATACGTACAACCAATACATTCTGTGAACCTTAGTATGTATATATAATACGTAGAACTAATACATTCTGTGAACCTTAGTATGTATATATAATACGTAGAACTAATACATTCTGTGAACCTTAGTATGTATATATAATACGTAGAACTAAAGCATTCTGTGAACCTTAGTATGTATATATAATACGTAGAACTAATACATTCTGTGAACCTTAGTATGTATATATAATACGTAGAACCAATGCATTCTGTGAACCTTAGTATGTATATATAATACGTAGAACTAATACATTCTGTGAACCTTAGTATGTATATATAATACGTAGAACTAAAGCATTCTGTGAACCTTAGTATGTATATATAATACGTAGAACTAATACATTCTGTGAACCTTAGTATGTATATATAATACGTAGAACTAATACATTCTGTGAACCTTAGTATGTATATATAATACGTAGAACTAATACATTCTGTGAACCTTAGTATGTATATATAATACGTAGAACTAAAGCATTCTGTGAACCCTAGTATGTATATATAATACGTAGAACTAATACATTCTGTGAACCTTAGTATGTATATATAATACGTAGAACTAATACATTCTGTGAACCTTAGTATATATATATAATACGTAGAACTAAAGCATTCTGTGAACCTTAGTATGTATATATAATACGTAGAACTAATACATTCTGTGAACCTTAGTATGTATATATAATACGTAGAACCAATGCATTATGTGAACCTTAGTATGTATATATAATACGTAGAACTAATACATTCTGTGAACCTTAGTATGTATATACGTACAACCAATACATTCTGTGAACCTTAGTATGTATATATAATACGTAGAACTAATACATTCTGTGAACCTTAGTATGTATATATAATACGTAGAACTAATACATTCTGTGAACCTTAGTATGTATATATAATACGTAGAACAAATACATTCTGTGAACCTTAGTATGTATATATAATACGTAGAACTAAAGCATTCTGTGAACCTTAGTATGTATATATAATACATAGAACTAATACATTCTGTGAACCTTAGTATGTATATATAATACGTAGAACCAATGCATTATGTGAACCTTAGTATGTATATATAATACGTAGAACTAATACATTCTGTGAACCTTAGTATGTATATACGTACAACCAATACATTCTGTGAACCTTAGTATGTATATATAATACGTAGAACTAATACATTCTGTGAACCTTAGTATGTATATATAATACGTAGAACTAATACATTCTGTGAACCTTAGTATGTATATACGTACAACCAATACATTCTGTGAACCTTAGTATGTATATACGTAGAACTAATACATTCTGTGAACCTTAGTATGTATATACGTAGAACTAATACATTCTGTGAACCTTAGTATGTATATACGTACAACCAATGCATTCTGTGAACCTTAGTATGTATATACGTAGAACCAATACATTCTGTGAACCTTAGTATGTATATATAATACGTAGAACCAATACATTCTGTAAACCTTAGTATGTATATACGTAGAACCAATACATTCTGTGAACCTTAGTATGTATATACGTACAACCAATACATTCTGTGAACCTTAGTATGTATATACGTAGAACTAATACATTCTGTAAACCTTAGTATGTATATACGTACAACTAATGCATTCTGTGAACCTTATATTAGTATGTATATAGGTGGGACCAATGCATTCTGTGAACCTTAGTATGTATATACGTACAACCAATACATTCTGTGAACCTTAGTATGTATATATAATACGTAGAACTAATACATTCTGTGAACCTTAGTATGTATATATAATACGTAGAACTAATACATTCTGTGAACCTTAGTATGTATATATAATACGTAGAACTAATACATTCTGTGAACCTTAGTATGTATATATAATACATAGAACTAAAGCATTCTGTGAACCTTAGTATGTATATATAATACATAGAACTAATACATTCTGTGAACCTTAGTATGTATATATAATACGTAGAACCAATGCATTCTGTGAACCTTAGTATGTATATATAATACGTAGAACTAATACATTCTGTGAACCTTAGTATGTATATATGTACAACCAATACATTCTGTGAACCTTAGTATGTATATACGTAGAACTAATACATTCTGTGAACCTTAGTATGTATATACGTAGAACCAATACATTCTGTGAACCTTAGTATGTATATACGTACAACCAATGCATTCTGTGAACCTTAGAATGTATATACGTAGAACCAATACATTCTGTGAACCTTAGTATGTATATATAATACGTAGAACCAATGTATTCTGTGAACCTTAGTATGTATATATAATACGTAGAACTAATACATTCTGTGAACCTTAGTATGTATATATAATACGTAGAACTAATACATTCTGTGAACCCTAGTATGTATATATAATACGTAGAACTAATACATTCTGTGAACCTTAGTATGTATGTATAATACGTAGAACCAATGCATTCTGTGAACCTTAGAATGTATATACGTAGAACCAATACATTCTGTGAACCTTAGTATGTATATATAATACGTAGAACCAATGCATTCTGTGAACCTTAGTATGTATATATAATACGCAGAACCAATGCATTCTGTGAACCTTAGTATGTATATATAATACGTAGAACTAATACATTCTGTGAACCTTAGTATGTATATACGTACAACCAATACATTCTGTGAACCTTAGTATGTATATATAATACGTAGAACTAATACATTCTGTGAACCTTAGTATGTATATATAATACGTAGAACTAATTCATTCTGTGAACCTTAGTATGTATATATAATACGTAGAACTAATACATTCTGTGAACCTTAGTATGTATATATAATACGTAGAACTAATACATTCTGTGAACCTTAGTATGTATATATAATACGTAGAACTAAAGCATTCTGTGAACCTTAGTATGTATATATAATACGTAGAACTAATACATTCTGTGAACCTTAGTATGTATATATAATACGTAGAACCAATGCATTATGTGAACCTTAGTATGTATATATAATACGTAGAACTAATACATTCTGTGAACCTTAGTATATATATATAATACGTAGAACTAAAGCATTCTGTGAACCTTAGTATGTATATATAATACGTAGAACTAATACATTCTGTGAACCTTAGTATGTATATATAATACGTAGAACCAATGCATTATGTGAACCTTAGTATGTATATATAATACGTAGAACTAATACATTCTGTGAACCTTAGTATATATATACGTACAACCAATACATTCTGTGAACCTTAGTATGTATATATAATACGTAGAACTAATACATTCTGTGAACCTTAGTATGTATATATAATACGTAGAACTAATACATTCTGTGAACCTTAGTATGTATATATAATACGTAGAACTAATACATTCTGTGAACCTTAGTATGTATATATAATACGTAGAACCAATGCATTCTGTGAACCTTAGTATGTATATATAATACGTAGAACTAATACATTCTGTGAACCTTAGTATGTATATACGTACAACCAATACATTCTGTGAACCTTAGTATGTATATACGTAGAACTAATACATTCTGTGAACCTTAGTATGTATATACGTACAACCAATACATTCTGTGAACCTTAGTATGTATATACGTAGAACTAATACATTCTGTGAACCTTAGTATGTATATACGTACAACCAATGCATTCTGTGAACCTTAGTATGTATATACGTAGAACCAATACATTCTGTGAACCTTAGTATGTATATATAATACGTAGAACCAATACATTCTGTAAACCTTAGTATGTATATACGTAGAACCAATACATTCTGTGAACCTTAGTATGTATATACGTACAACCAATACATTCTGTGAACCTTAGTATGTATATACGTAGAATTAATACATTCTGTAAACCTTAGTATGTATATACGTACAACTAATGCATTCTGTGAACCTTATATTAGTATGTATATAGGTGGGACTAATGCATTCTGTGAACCTTAGTATGTATATACGTACAACCAATGCATTCTGTGAACCTTATGTTAGTATGTATATAGGTGGGACCAATACATTCTGTGAACCTTAGTATGTATATATAATACGTAGAACTAATACATTCTGTTAACCTTAGTATGTATATACGTACAACTAATACATTCTGTGAACCTTGGTATGCATAGATAATACGTAGAACCAATGCATTCTGTGAACCTTAGTATGTATTTATAATACATAGAACAAATACATTTTGTGAACCTTAGTATGTATATATAATACGTAGAACTAATACATTCTGTGAACCTTAATATGTATGTATAATACGTAGAACTAATGCATTCTGTGAACCTTCGTATGTATATATAATGCGTAGAACTAATACATTCTGTGAACCTTAGTATATATATATAATACGTAGAACCAATGCATTCTGTGAACCTTAGTATCTATATATAATACGTAGAACTAATACATTCTGTGAACCTTAGTATGTATATAATACGTAAAATCAATGTATTCTGTGAACCTTAGTATGTATATACGTAGAACCAATACATTCTGTGAACCTTAGTATGTATATATAATACGTAGAATCAATGCATTCTCTGAACCTTAGTATGTATATATAATACGTAGAACTAATACATTCTGTGAACCTTAGTATGTATATATAATACGTAAAATCAATGCATTCTGTGAACCTTAGTATGTATATAGGTAGAACCAATGCATTCTGTGAACCTTAGTATGCATATATAATACGTAGAACCAATACATTCTCTGAACCTTAGTATGTATATATAATACGTAGAATCAATGCATTCTGTGAACCTTAGTATGTATATATAATACGTAGAATCAATGCATTCTGTGAACCTTAGTATGTGTATATAATACGTAGAACCAATACATTCTGTGAACATTAGTATGTATATATAATACGTAGAACTAATACATTCTGTGAACCTTAGTATGTATATACGTAGAACTAAAGCATTCTGTGAACCTTAGTATGTATATATAATACGTAGAACTAATACATTCTGTGAACCTTAGTATGTATATATAATACGTAGAACTAATACATTCTGTGAACCTTAGTATGTGTATACGTAGAGCCAATACATTCTGTGAACCTTAGTATGTATATACGTACAACCAATACATTCTGTGAACCTTAGTATGTATATATAATACGTAGAACCAATGCATTCTGTGAACCTTAGTATGTATATATAATACGTAGAACCAATGCATTCTGTGAACCTTAGTATGTATATATAATACGTAGAACTAATACATTCTGTGAACCTTAGTATGTATGTATAATACGTAGAACCAATGCATTCTGTGAACCTTAGAATGTATATACGTAGAACCAATACATTCTGTGAACCTTAGTATGTATATATAATACGTAGAACCAATGTATTCTGTGAACCTTAGTATGTATATATAATACGTAGAACTAATACATTCTGTGAACCCTAGTATGTATATATAATACGTAGAACTAATACATTCTGTGAACCTTAGTATGTATGTATAATACGTAGAACCAATGCATTCTGTGAACCTTAGAATGTATATACGTAGAACCAATACATTCTGTGAACGTTAGTATGTATATATAATACGTAGAACCAATGCATTCTGTGAACCTTAGTATGTATATATAATACGTAGAACTAATACATTCTGTGAACCTTAGTATGTATATATAATACGTAGAACTAATACATTCTGTGAACCCTAGTATGTATATATAATACGTAGAACTAATACATTCTGTGAACCTTAGTATGTATATACGTACAACCAATACATTCTGTGAACCTTAGTATGTATATATAATACGTAGAACTAATACATTATGTGAACCTTAGTATGTATATACGTACAACCAATACATTCTGTGAACCTTAGTATGTATATATAATACGTAGAGCTAATACATTCTGTGAACCTTAGTATGTATATATAATACGTAGAACTAATACATTCTGTGAACCTTAGTATGTATATATAATACGTAGAACTAAAGCATTCTGTGAACCTTAGTATGTATATATAATACGTAGAACTAATACATTCTGTGAACCTTAGTATGTATATATAATACGTAGAACCAATGCATTCTGTGAACCTTAGTATGTATATATAATACGTAGAACTAATACATTCTGTGAACCTTAGTATGTATATATAATACGTAGAACTAAAGCATTCTGTGAACCTTAGTATGTATATATAATACGTAGAACTAATACATTCTGTGAACCTTAGTATGTATATATAATACGTAGAACTAATACATTCTGTGAACCTTAGTATGTATATATAATACGTAGAACTAATACATTCTGTGAACCTTAGTATGTATATATAATAAGTAGAACTAAAGCATTCTGTGAACCTTAGTATGTATATATAATACGTAGAACTAATACATTCTGTGAACCTTAGTATGTATATATAATACGTAGAACTAATACATTCTGTGAACCTTAGTATATATATATAATACGTAGAACTAAAGCATTCTGTGAACCTTAGTATGTATATATAATACGTAGAACTAATACATTCTGTGAACCTTAGTATGTATATATAATACGTAGAACCAATGCATTATGTGAACCTTAGTATGTATATATAATACGTAGAACTAATACATTCTGTGAACCTTAGTATGTATATACGTAGAACTAATACATTCTGTAAACCTTAGTATGTATATACGTACAACTAATGCATTCTGTGAACCTTATATTAGTATGTATATAGGTGGGACCAATGCATTCTGTGAACCTTAGTATGTATATACGTACAACCAATACATTCTGTGAACCTTAGTATGTATATATAATACGTAGAACTAATACATTCTGTGAACCTTAGTATGTATATATAATACGTAGAACTAATACATTCTGTGAACCTTAGTATGTATATATAATACGTAGAACTAATACATTCTGTGAACCTTAGTATGTATATATAATACGTAGAACTAATACATTCTGTGAACCTTAGTATGTATATATAATACGTAGAACTAAAGCATTCTGTGAACCTTAGTATGTATATATAATACGTAGAACTAATACATTCTGTGAACCTTAGTATGTATATATAATACGTAGAACTAATACATTCTGTGAACCTTAGTATGTATATATAATACGTAGAACTAATACATTCTGTGAACCTTAGTATGTATATATAATACGTAGAACTAAAGCATTCTGTGAACCTTAGTATGTATATATAATACGTAGAACTAATACATTCTGTGAACCTTAGTATGTATATATAATACGTAGAACTAATACATTCGGTGAACCTTAGTATATATATATAATACGTAGAACTAAAGCATTCTGTGAACCTTAGTATGTATATATAATACGTAGAACTAATACATTCTGTGAACCTTAGTATGTATATATAATACGTAGAACCAATGCATTATGTGAACCTTAGTATGTATATATAATACGTAGAACTAATACATTCTGTGAACCTTAGTATGTATATACGTACAACCAATACATTCTGTGAACCTTAGTATGTATATATAATACGTAGAACTAATACATTCTGTGAACCTTAGTATGTATATATAATACGTAGAACTAATACATTCTGTGAACCTTAGTATGTATATATAATACGTAGAACAAATACATTCTGTGAACCTTAGTATGTATATATAATACGTAGAACTAAAGCATTCTGTGAACCTTAGTATGTATATATAATACATAGAACTAATACATTCTGTGAACCTTAGTATGTATATATAATACGTAGAACCAATGCATTCTGTGAACCTTAGTATGTATATATAATACGTAGAACTAATACATTCTGTGAACCTTAGTATGTATATACGTACAACCAATACATTCTGTGAACCTTAGTATGTATATACGTAGAACTAATACATTCTGTGAACCTTAGTATGTATATACGTAGAACTAATACATTCTGTGAACCTTAGTATGTATATACGTACAACCAATGCATTCTGTGAACCTTAGTATGTATATACGTAGAACCAATACATTCTGTGAACCTTAGTATGTATATATAATACGTAGAACCAATACATTCTGTAAACCTTAGTATGTATATACGTAGAACCAATACATTCTGTGAACCTTAGTATGTATATACGTACAACCAATACATTCTGTGAACCTTAGTATGTATATACGTAGAACTAATACATTCTGTAAACCTTAGTATGTATATACGTACAACTAATGCATTCTGTGAACCTTATATTAGTATGTATATAGGTGGGACCAATGCATTCTGTGAACCTTAGTATGTATATACGTACAACCAATACATTCTGTGAACCTTAGTATGTATATATAATACGTAGAACTAATACATTCTGTGAACCTTAGTATGTATATATAATACGTAGAACTAATACATTCTGTGAACCTTAGTATGTATATATAATACGTAGAACTAATACATTCTGTGAACCTTAGTATGTATATATAATACATAGACCTAAAGCATTCTGTGAACCTTAGTATGTATATATAATACATAGAACTAATACATTCTGTGAACCTTAGTATGTATATATAATACGTAGAACCAATGCATTCTGTGAACCTTAGTATGTATATATAATACGTAGAACTAATACATTCTGTGAACCTTAGTATGTATATATGTACAACCGATACATTCTGTGAACCTTAGTATGTATATACGTAGAACTAATACATTCTGTGAACCTTAGTATGTATATACGTAGAACCAATACATTCTGTGAACCTTAGTATGTATATACGTACAACCAATGCATTCTGTGAACCTTAGAATGTATATACGTAGAACCAATACATTCTGTGAACCTTAGTATGTATATATAATACGTAGAACCAATGTATTCTGTGAACCTTAGTATGTATATATAATACGTAGAACTAATACATTCTGTGAACCTTAGTATGTATATATAATACGTAGAACTAATACATTCTGTGAACCCTAGTATGTATATATAATACGTAGAACTAATACATTTTGTGAACCTTAGTATGTATGTATAATACGTAGAACCAATGCATTCTGTGAACCTTAGAATGTATATACGTAGAACCAATACATTCTGTGAACCTTAGTATGTATATATAATACGTAGAACCAATGCATTCTGTGAACCTTAGTATGTATATATAATACGCAGAACCAATGCATTCTGTGAACCTTAGTATGTATATATAATACGTAGAACTAATACATTCTGTGAACCTTAGTATGTATATACGTACAACCAATACATTCTGTGAACCTTAGTATGTATATATAATACGTAGAACCAATGCATTATGTGAACCTTAGTATGTATATATAATACGTAGAACTAATACATTCTGTGAACCTTAGTATATATATACGTACAACCAATACATTATGTGAACCTTAGTATGTATATATAATACGTAGAACTAATACATTCTGTGAACCTTAGTATGTATATATAATACGTAGAACTAATACATTCTGTGAACCTTAGTATGTATATATAATACGTAGAACTAATACATTCTGTGAACCTTAGTATGTATATATAATACGTAGAACCAATGCATTCTGTGAACCTTAGTATGTATATATAATACGTAGAACTAATACATTCTGTGAACCTTAGTATGTATATATAATACGTAGAACTAATACATTCTGTGAACCTTAGTATGTATATATAATACGTAGAACCAATGCATTCTGTGAACCTTAGTATGTATATATAATACGTAGAACTAATACATTCTGTGAACCTTAGTATGTATATATAATACGTAGAACTAATACATTCTGTGAACCTTAGTATGTATATACGTACAACCAATACATTCTGTGAACCTTAGTATGTATATACGTAGAACTAATACATTCTGTGAACCTTAGTATGTATATACGTAGAACCAATACATTCTGTGAACCTTAGTATGTATATATAATACGTAGAACCAATACATTCTGTAAACCTTAGTATGTATATACGTAGAACCAATACATTCTGTGAACCTTAGTATGTATATATAATACGTAGAACCAATACATTCTGTAAACCTTAGTATGTATATACGTAGAACCAATACATTCTGTGAACCTTAGTATGTATATACGTACAACCAATACATTCTGTGAACCTTAGTATGTATATACGTAGAACTAATACATTCTGTAAACCTTAGTATGTATATACGTACAACTAATGCATTCTGTGAACCTTATATTAGTATGTATATAGGTGGGACTAATGCATTCTGTGAACCTTAGTATGTATATACGTACAACCAATGCATTCTGTGAACCTTATGTTAGTATGTATATAGGTGGGACCAATACATTCTGTGAACCTTAGTATGTATATATAATACGTAGAACTAATACATTCTGTTAACCTTAGTATGTATATACGTACAACCAATACATTCTGTGAACCTTGGTATGCATAGATAATACGTAGAACCAATGCATTCTGTGAACCTTAGTATGTATTTATAATACATAGAACAAATACATTCTGTGAACCTTAGTATGTATATATAATACGTAGAACTAATACATTCTGTGAACCTTAGTATGTATGTATAATACGTAGAACTAATGCATTCTGTGAACCTTCGTATGTATATATAATGCGTAGAACTAATACATTCTGTGAACCTTAGTATATATATATAATACGTAGAACCAATGCATTCTGTGAACCTTAGTATCTATATATAATACGTAGAACTAATACATTCTGTGAACCTTAGTATGTATATAATACGTAAAATCAATGCATTCTGTGAACCTTAGTATGTATATACGTAGAACCAATACATTCTGTGAACCTTAGTATGTATATATAATACGTAGAATCAATGCATTCTCTGAACCTTAGTATGTATATATAATACGTAGAACTAATACATTCTGTGAACCTTAGTATGTATATATAATACGTAAAATCAATGCATTCTGTGAACCTTAGTATGTATATAGGTAGAACCAATGCATTCTGTGAACCTTAGTATGCATATATAATACGTAGAACCAATACATTCTCTGAACCTTAGTATGTATATATAATACGTAGAATCAATGCATTCTGTGAACCTTAGTATGTGTATATAATACGTAGATCCAATACATTCTGTGAACATTAGTATGTATATATAATACGTAGAACTAATACATTCTGTGAACCTTAGTATGTATATACGTAGAACTAAAGCATTCTGTGAACCTTAGTATGTATATATAATACGTAGAACTAATACATTCTGTGAACCTTAGTATGTATATATAATACGTAGAACTAATACATTCTGTGAACCTTAGTATGTGTATACGTAGAACCAATACATTCTGTGAACCTTAGTATGTATATACGTACAACCAATACATTCTGTGAACCTTAGTATGTATATATAATACGTAGAACCAATGCATTCTGTGAACCTTAGTATGTATATATAATACGTAGAACCAATGCATGCTGTGAACCTTAGTATGTATATATAATACGTAGAACTAATACATTCTGTGAACCTTAGTATGTATGTATAATACGTAGAACCAATGCATTATGTGAACCTTAGAATGTATATACGTAGAACCAATACATTCTGTGAACCTTAGTATGTATATATAATACGTAGAACCAATGTATTCTGTGAACCTTAGTATGTATATATAATACGTAGAACTAATACATTCTGAGAACCTTAGTATGTATATATAATACGTAGAACTAATACATTCTGTGAACCCTAGTATGTATATATAATACGTAGAACTAATACATTCTGTGAACCTTAGTATGTATGTATAATACGTAGAACCAATGCATTCTGTGAACCTTAGAATGTATATACGTAGAACCAATACATTCTGTGAACGTTAGTATGTATATATAATACGTAGAACTAATACATTCTGTGAACCTTAGTATGTATATACGTACAACCAATACATTCTGTGAACCTTAGTATGTATATATAATACGTAGAACTAATACATTCTGTGAACCTTAGTATGTATATATAATACGTAGAACCAATGCATTCTGTGAACCTTAGTATGTATATATAATACGTAGAACTAATACATTCTGTGAACCTTAGTATGTATATATAATACGTAGAACTAAAGCATTCTGTGAACCTTAGTATGTATATATAATACGTAGAACTAATACATTCTGTGAACCTTAGTATGTATATATAATACGTAGAACTAATACATTCTGTGAACCTTAGTATGTATATATAATACGTAGAACTAATACATTCTGTGAACCTTAGTATGTATATATAATACGTAGAACTAAAGCATTCTGTGAACCTTAGTATGTATATATAATACGTAGAACTAATACATTCTGTGAACCTTAGTATGTATATATAATACGTAGAACTAATACATTCTGTGAACCTTAGTATATATATATAATACGTAGAACTAAAGCATTCTGTGAACCTTAGTATGTATATATAGTACGTAGAACTAATACATTCTGTGAACCTTAGTATGTATATATAATACGTAGAACCAATGCATTATGTGAACCTTAGTATGTATATATAATACGTAGAACTAATACATTCTGTGAATCTTAGTATGTATATACGTAGAACTAATACATTCTGTAAACCTTAGTATGTATATACGTACAACTAATGCATTCTGTGAACCTTATATTAATATGTATATAGGTGGGACCAATGCATTCTGTGAACCTTAGTATGTATATACGTACAACCAATACATTCTGTGAACCTTAGTATGTATATATAATACGTAGAACTAATACATTCTGTGAACCTTAGTATGTATATATAATACGTAGAACTAATACATTCTGTGAACCTTAGTATGTATATATAATACGTAGAACTAATACATTCTGTGAACCTTAGTATGTATATATAATACGTAGAAATAAAGCATTCTGTGAACCTTAGTATGTATATATAATACATAGAACTAATACATTCTGTGAACCTTAGTATGTATATATAATACGTAGAACCAATGCATTCTGTGAACCTTAGTATGTATATACGTACAACCAATACATTCTGTGAACCTTAGTATGTATATATAATACGTAGAACTAATACATTCTGTGAACCTTAGTATGTATATATAATACGTAGAACTAATACATTCTGTGAACCTTAGTATGTATATACGTACAACCAATACATTCTGTGAACCTTAGTATGTATATACGTAGAACTAATACATTCTGTGAACCTTAGTATGTATATACGTAGAACCAATACATTCTGTGAACCTTAGTATGTATATACGTACAACCAATGCATTCTGTGAACCTTAGTATGTATATACGTAGAACCAATACATTCTGTGAACCTTAGTATGTATATATAATACGTAGAACCAATACATTCTGTAAACCTTAGTATGTATATACGTAGAACTAATACATTCTGTGAACCTTAGTATGTATATACGTAGAACCAATACATTCTGTGAACCTTAGTATGTATATACGTACAACCAATACATTCTGTGAACCTTAGTATGTATATACGTACAACCAATGCATTCTGTGAACCTTATGTTAGTATGTATATAGGTGGGACCAATGCATTCTGTGAACCTTAGTATGTATATACGTGCAACCAATGCATTCTGTGAACCTTATGTTAGTATGTATATAGGTGGGACCAATACATTCTGTGAACCTTAGTATGTATATATAATACGTAGAACTAATACATTCTGTTAACCTTAGTATGTATATACGTACAACCAATACATTCTGTGAACCTTGGTATGCATAGATAATACGTAAAACCAATGCATTCTGTGAACCTTAGTATGTATTTATAATACATAGAACAAATACATTCTGTGAACCTTAGTATGTATTTATAATACGTAGAACAAATACATTCTGTGAACCTTAGTATGTATTTATAATACGTAGAACAAATACATTCTGTGAACCTTAGTATGTATATATAATACGTAGAACTAATACATTCTATGAACCTTAGTATGTATGTATAATACGTAGAACTAATGCATTCTGTGAACCTTCGTATGTATATATAATGCGTAGAACTAATACATTCTGTGAACCTTAGTATATATATATAATACGTAGAACCAATGCATTCTGTGAACCTTAGTATCTATATATAATACGTAGAACTAATACATTCTGTGAACCTTAGTATGTATATAATACGTAAAATCAATGCATTCTGTGAACCTTAGTATGTATATACGTAGAACCAATACATTCTGTGAACCTTAGTATGTATATATAATACGTAGAATCAATGCATTCTCTGAACCGTAGTATGTATATATAATACGTAGAACTAATACATTCTGTGAACCTTAGTATGTATATATAATACGTAAAATCAATGCATTCTGTGAACCTTAGTATGTATATAGGTAGAACCAATGCATTCTGTGAACCTTAGTATGCATATATAATACGTAGAACCAATACATTCTCTGAACCTTAGTATGTATATATAATACGTAGAATCAATGCATTCTGTGAACCGTAGTATGTATATATAATACGTAGAATCAATGCATTCTGTGAACCTTAGTATGTGTATATAATACGTAGATCCAATACATTCTGTGAACATTAGTATGTATATATAATACGTAGAACTAATACATTCTGTGAACCTTAGTATGTATATACGTAGAACTAAAGCATTCTGTGAACCTTAGTATGTATATATAATACGTAGAACTAATACATTCTGTGAACCTTAGTATGTATATATAATACGTAGAACTAATAAATTCTGTGAACCTTAGTATGTGTATACGTAGAACCAATACATTCTGTGAACCTTAGTATGTATATACGTACAACCAATACATTCTGTGAACCTTAGTATGTATATATAATACGTAGAACCAATGCATTCTGTGAACCTTAGTATGTATATATAATACGTAGAACCAATGCATTCTGTGAACCTTAGTATGTATATATAATACGTAGAACTAATACATTCTGTGAACCTTAGTATGTATGTATAATACGTAGAACCAATGCATTCTGTGAACCTTAGAATGTATATACGTAGAACCAATACATTCTGTGAACCTTAGTATGTATATATAATACGTAGAACCAATGTATTCTGTGAACCTTAGTATGTATATATAATACGTAGAACTAATACATTCTGTGAACCTTAGTATGTATATATAATACGTAGAACTAATACATTCTGTGAACCCTAGTATGTATATATAATACGTAGAACTAATACATTCTGTGAACCTTAGTATGTATGTATAATACGTAGAACCAATGCATTCTGTGAACCTTAGAATGTATATACGTAGAACCAATACATTCTGTGAACCTTAGTATGTATATATAATACGTAGAACCAATGCATTCTGTGAACCTTAGTATGTATATATAATACGTAGAACTAATACATTCTGTGAACCTTAGTATGTATATATAATGCGTAGAACTAATACATTCTGTGAACCCTAGTATGTATATATAATACGTAGAACTAATACATTCTGTGAACCTTAGTATGTATATACGTACAACCAATACATTCTGTGAACCTTAGTATGTATATATAATACGTAGAACTAATACATTCTGTGAACCTTAGTATGTATATACGTACAACCAATACATTCTGTGAACCTTAGTATGTATATATAATACGTAGAACTAATACATTCTGTGAACCTTAGTATGTATATACGTACAACCAATACATTCTGTGAACCTTAGTATGTATATATAATACGTAGAACTAATACATTCTGTGAACCTTAGTATGTATATATAATACGTAGAACTAATACATTCTGTGAACCTTAGTATGTATATATAATACGTAGAACTAATACATTCTGTGAACCTTAGTATGTATATATAATACGTAGAACTAATACATTCTGTGAACCTTAGTATGTATATATAATACGTAGAACTAATACATTCTGTGAACCTTAGTATGTATATATAATACGTAGAACTAATACATTCTGTGAACCTTAGTATGTATATACGTAGAACTAATACATTCTGTGAACCTTAGTATGTATATATAATACGTAGAACTAATACATTCTGTGAACCTTAGTATGTATATATAATACGTAGAACTAATACATTCTGTAAACCTTAGTATGTATATATAATACGTAGAACCAATACATTCTGTGAACCTTAGTATGTATATATAATACGTAGAACTAATACATTCTGTGAACCTTAGTATGTATATATAATACGTAGAACTAATACATTCTGTGAACCTTAGTATGTATATATAATACGTAGAACCAATACATTATGTGAACCTTAGTATGTATATATAATACGTAGAACTAATACATTCTGTGAACCTTAGTATGTATATATAATACGTAGAACTAATACATTCTGTGAACCTTAGTATGTATATACGTAGAACTAATACATTCTGTGAACCTTAGTATGTATATATAATACGTAGAACCAATACATTCTGTGAACCTTAGTATGTATATATAATACGTAGAACTAATACATTCTGTGAACCTTAGTATGTATATATAATACGTAGAACCAATACATTCTGTGAACCTTAGTATGCATATATAATACGTAGAACTAATACATTCTGTGAACCTTAGTATGTATATATAATACGTAGAACTAATACATTCTGTGAACCTTAGTATGTATATATAATACGTAGAACTAATACATTCTGTGAACCTTAGTATGTATATATAATACGTAGAACCAATACATTCTGTGAACCTTAGTATGTATATATAATACGTAGAACTAATACATTCTGTGAACCTTAGTATGTATATATAATACGTAGAACCAATACATTCTGTGAACCTTAGTATGCATATATAATACGTAGAACTAATACATTCTGTGAACCTGAGTATGTATATATGTAGAACCAATGCATTCTGTGAATCTTGGTATGTATTTATTATCAAGTAATTAACCCTTATTCTGTATTTTTCCAGGTGTATTTGTTATATGCAGAAGATGCCTAACAATAGACAATCAATATCAGAAATGGTATGTATTACAACACAAATTACATAGTGGACAATCCATGGCTGATTATACTCGTGAGAAGTCGATAAATGATAAGAGTGGAAAATCCACGGCTGATTATGCTCATGAGAAGTCGACAATCCACGACTGATTATGCTCGTGAGAATAGTCGATTAATGAAATAGTGGACAATATGTGGCTGATTATTGTCATGCGAAGTCGACAATCCACGACTGATTATGCTCATGAGAATAGTCGATAAATGATATAGTGAACAATACATGGCTGATTATGCTCATGAGAAGTCGACAATCCACAGCTTATTATGATCATGAGAATAGTCGATTAATGACATAGCGGACAATACGTGGCTGATTATGCTCATGAGAAGTCGACAATCCATGACTGATTATGCTCATGAGAATAGTCGATAAATGATATAGTGGACAATCCATGGCTGAATATGCTCATGAGAAGTCGACAATCCACAGCTTATTATGCTCATGACAATAGTCGATTAATGACATAGTGGACAATACGTGGCTGATTATGCTCATGAGAAGTCGACAGTCCATGACTGAATATGCTTATTAGAATAGTTGAATAATGATATAGTGGACAATCCATGGTTGAATATGCTCATGAAAATAGTCGATTAATGATATTGTTGACAATCTATGGCTGAATATGCTCATGAGAATAGTCGATTAATGATATTTTGGACAATCCATGGCTGAATATGCTCATGAGAATAGTCGATAAATGATATAGTGGACAATCCACAGCTTAATATGCTCATGATAATAGTCGATACATGATATAGTGGATAATCCATGGTTGAATATGCTCATGAGAATAGTCGATTAATGATATTGTGGACAAGCCATGGCTGAATATGCTTATGAGAATAGTCGATTAATGATATTGTGGACAATCCATGGCTGATTATGTTCATGAGAAGTCGAAAATCCATGACTGATTATGCTCATGAGAATAGTCGATTAATGATATAGTGGACAATCCATGGCTGAATATGCTCATGAGAAGTCGACAATCCATGACTGATTATGCTCTGAGAATAATCGATTAATGATATTGTGGACAATCCACAGCTGAATATGCTCATAATAATAGTCGATTAATGATATTGTGGACAATCCACGGCTGAATATGCTCATGATAATAGTCGATTAATGATATTGTGGACAATCCATGGCTGAATATGCTCATGAGAATAGTCGATTAATGATATAGTGGACAATCTACGGCCGATTATGCTCATGAGAATAGTCGATTAATGATATTGTGGACAATCCACGGCTGAATATGCTTATGAGAATAGTTGATTAATGATATAGTGGACAATACATGGCTGATTATGCTCATGAGAAGTCGACAATCCAGAGCTTATTATGATCATGAGAATAGTCGATTAATGACATAGCGGACAATACGTGGCTGATTATGCTCATGAGAAGTCGACAATCCGTGACTGAATATGCTCATTAGAATAGTTGATTAATGATATAGTGGACAATCCATGGTTGAATATGCTCATGAAAATAGTCGATTAATGATATTGTGGACAATCCATGGCTGAATATGCTCATGAGAATAGTCGATTAATGATATAGTGGACAATCCACAGCTGAATATGCTCATGAGAATAGTCGATAAATGATATAGTGGACAATACATGGCTGATTATGCTCATGAGAAGTCGACAATCCAGAGCTTATTATGATCATGAGAATAGTCGATTAATGACATAGCGGACAATACGTGGCTGATTATGCTCATGAGAAGTCGACAATCCGTAATTGAATATGCTCATTAGAATAGTTGATTAATGATATAGTGGACAATCCATGGTTGAATATGCTCATGAAAATAGTCGATTAATGATATTGTGGACAATCCATGGCTGAATATGCTCATGAGAATAGTCGATTAATGATATAGTGGACAATCCACAGCTGAATATGCTCATGAGAATAGTCGATAAATGATATAGTGGATAATCCACAGCTGAATATGCTCATGAGAATAGTCGATTAATGATATTGTGGACAAGCCATGGCTGAATATGCTCATGAGAATAGTCGATTAATGATATTGTGGACAATCCATGGCTGATTATGCTCATGAGAAGTCGACAATCCATGACTGATTATGCTCATGAGAATAATCGATTAATGATAGTGTGGACAATCAACAGCTGAATATGCTCATGATAATAGTCGATTAATGATATTGTGGACAATCCACGGCTGAATATGCTCATGATAATAGTCGATTAATGATATTGTGGACAATCCACGGCTGAATATGCTCATGAGAATAGTCGATTAATGATATTGTGGACAATCCACGGCCGATTATGCTCATGAGAATAGTCGGTTAATGATATTGTGGACAATCCACGGCTGAATATGCTCATGAGAATAGTCGATTAATGATATTGTGGACAATTCACGGCCGATTATGCTCATGAGAATAGTCGATTAATGACATTGTGGACAATCCACGGCTGAATATGCTCATGAGAATAGTTGATTAATGAGATAGTGGACAATCCACGGCTGATTATGCTCATAAGAGTAATCGATTAATGATATAGTGGTCAATTCACAGCTGATTATGCTCATGAGAATAGTCGATTAATGATATAGTGGTCAATCCACAGCTAATTATGCTCATGAGAAGTCGACAATCCACGACTGATTATGCTCGTGAGAATAGTCGATTAATAAAATAGTGGACAATACGTGGCTGATTATTGTCATGCGAAGTCGACAATCCACGACTGATTATGCTCATGAGAATAGTCGAAAAATCATATAGTGAACAATACATGGCTGATTATGCTCATGAGAAGTCGACAATCCACAGCTTATTATGATCATGTGAATAGTCGATTAATGACATAGCGGACAATACGTGGCTGATTATGCTCATGAGAAGTCGACAATCCATGACTGATTATGCTCATGAGAATAGTCGATAAATGATATAGTGGACAATCCATGGCTGAATATGCTCATGAGAAGTCGACAATCCACAGCTTATTATGCTCATGACAATAGTCGATTAATGACATGGTGGACAATACGTGGCTGATTATGCTCATGAGAAGTCGACAATCCATGACTGAATATGCTTATTAGAATAGTTGAATAATGATATAGTGGACAATCCATGGTTGGATATGCTCATGAAAATAGTCGATTAATGATATTGTGGACAATCTATGGCTGAATATGCTCATGAGAATAGTCGATTAATGATATTTTGGACAATCCATGGCTGAATATGCTCATGAGAATAGTCGATAAATGATATAGTGGACAATCCACAGCTTAATATGCTCATGATAATAGTCGATACATGATATAGTGGATAATCCATGGCTGAATATGCTCATGAGAATAGTCGATTAATGATATTGTGGACAAGCCATGGCTGAATATGCTTATGAGAATAGTCGATTAATGATATTGTGGACAATCCATGGCTGATTATGTTCATGAGAAGTCGAAAATCCATGACTGATTATGCTCATGAGAATAGTCGATTAATGATATAGTGGACAATCCATGGCTGAATATGTTCATGAGAAGTCGACAATCCATGACTGATTATGCTCTGAGAATAATCGATTAATGATATTGTGGACAATCCACAGCTGAATATGCTCATGATAATAGTCGATTAATGATATTGTGGACAATCCACGACTGAATATGCTCATGATAATAGTCGATTAATGATATTGTGGACAATCCACGGCTGAATATGCTCATGAGAATAGTCGATTAATGATATAGTGGACAATCTACGGCCGATTACGCTCATGAGAATAGTCGATTAATGATATTGTGGACAATCCACGGCTGAATATGCTGATGAGAATAGTTGATTAATGATATAGTGGACAATCCATGGCTGAATATGCTCATGAGAAGTCGACAATCCATGACTGATTATGCTCATGAGAATAATCGATTAATGATAGTGTGGACAATCAACAGCTGAATATGCTCATGATAATAGTCGATTAATGATATTGTGGACAATCCACGGCCGATTATGCTCATGAGAATAGTCGGTTAATGATATTGTGGACAATCCACGGCTGAATATGCTCATGAGAATAGTCGATTAATGATATTGTGGACAATTCACGGCCGATTATGCTCATGAGAATAGTCGATTAATGACATTGTGGACATTCCACGGCTGAATATGCTCATGAGAATAGTTGATTAATGAGATAGTGGACAATCCACGGCTGATTATGCTCATAAGAGTAATCGATTAATGATATAGTGGTCAATCCACAGCTGATTATGCTCATGAGAATAGTCGATTAATGATATAGTGGTCAATCCACAGCTAATTATGTTCATGAGAATAGTCGATTAATGATATAGTGGTCAATCCACAGCTGATTATGCTCATGAGGATAGTCGATTAATGATAGTGGTCAATCCACAGCTGATTATACTCATGAGAATAGTCGATTAATGATTGTGTGGACATTCCATGGCAGAAGAGTTTGAAGATACCAAAGGTGTAATCAGAATCCGTATATCGTAGAAGAACAGACAACACAATGGCCAAAAAAAAAGTACAAAAGGACAAACAACGATCTACAAAACATACATATAAATCTAAAGATCGAGTAACACGAACCCCACTAAAAACCGGGGGTGAACTCAGGTTCTCTGGAAGGGAAAGCAGTTCCTGCTCCACTAGTAACACCGGTCGTGTTAATCTAATTATGCTACTGAGAAGTCGATAATCCACTGCTGAATATGCTCATGAGAAGTCGATTAATGATATTGTGGACAATCCACGGCTGAATATGCTCATGAGAATAGTCGATTAATGATATTGTGGACAATCCACGGCTGAATATGCTCATGAGAATAGTCGATTAATGATATTGTGGACAATCCACGGCCGATTATGCTTATGAGAATAGTCGATTAATGATATTGTGGACAATCCACGGCTGAATATGCTCATGAGAATAATCGAATAATGATATTGTGGACAATCGACGGACGATTATGCTCATTCCTCCCAGAGATTGGGCTACCGAATGATTGATGATGACGAAAATGAAATTGAGTGATTAAATGTTTGTTGTAGCGCAAAGTGGACAAATATTCAACTATATAATGGTGAGAACGTTAAAGTCATTTGTCTTCACGTAGCTTAGTAAATGCTAATTAGATGTCATCGTCCCGATGAGAAAGATCTCTAGTTTGATACCTCTAACACACATATACATGACCGCTCACTTCTAAGGCTTGGCTTGGTGGAGATACTTGATACCTCTAACACACATATACATGACCGCTCACTTCTAAGGCTTGGCTTGGTGGAGATACTTGATACCTCTAACACACATATACATGACCGCTCACTTCCAAGGCTTGGCTTGGTGGAGATACTTGATACCTCTAACACACATATACATGACCGCTCACTTCCAAGGCTTGGCTTGGTGGAGATACTTGATACCTCTAACACACATATACATGACCGCTCACTTCCAAGGCTTGGCTTGTTGGAGATACTTGATACCTCTAACACACATATACATGACCGCTCACTTCTAAGGCTTGGCTTGGTGGAAATATTTGATACCTCTAACACACATATACATGACCGCTCACTTCTAAGGCTTGGCTTGGTGGAGATATTTGATACCTCTAACACACATATACATGACCGCTCACTTCTAAGGCTTGGCTTGTTGGAGATACTTGATACCTCTAACACACATATACATGACCGCTCACTTCTAAGGCTTGGCTTGGTGGAGATATTTGATACCTCTAACACACATATACATGACCGCTCACTTCCAAGGTTTGGTTTGGTGGAGATACTTGATACCTCTAACACACATATACATGACCGCTCACTTCCAAGGCTTGGCTTGGTGGAGATACTTGATACCTCTAACACACATATACATGACCGCTCACTTCTAAGGCTTGGCTTGGTGGAGATACTTGATACCTCTAACACACATATACATGACCGCTCACTTCTAAGGCTTGGCTTGGTGGAGATACTTGATACCTCTAACACACATATACATGACCGCTCACTTCTAAGGCTTGGCTTGGTGGAGATACTTGATACCTCTAACACACATATACATGACCGCTCACTTCTAAGGCTTGGCTTGGTGGAGATACTTGATACCTCTAACACACATATACATGACCGCTCACTTCTAAGGCTTGGCTTGGTGGAGATACTTGATACCTCTAACACACATATACATGACCGCTCACTTCTAAGGCTTGGCTTGGTGGAGATACTTGATACCTCTAACACACATATACATGACCGCTCACTTCTAAGGCTTGGCTTGGTGGAGATACTTGATACCTCTAGCACACATATACATGACCGCTCACTTCTAAGGCTTGGCTTGGTGGAGATACTTGATACCTCTAACACACATATACATGACCGCTCACTTCTAAAGCTTGGCTTGGTGGAGATAATTGATACCTCTAACACACATATACATGACCGTTCACTTCTAAAGCTTGGCTTGGTGGAGATACTTGATACCTCTAACACACATATACATGACCGCTCACTTCTAAGGCTTGGCTTGGTGGAGATACTTGATACCTCTAACACACATATACATGACCGCTCACTTCTAAAGCTTGGCTTGGTGGAGATAATTGATACCTCTAACACACATATACATGACCGCTCACTTCTAAGGCTTGGCTTGGTGGAGATACTTGATACCTCTAACACACATATACATGACCGCTCACTTCCAAGGCTTGGTTTGGTGGAGATACTTGATACCTCTAACACACATATACATGACCGCTCACTTCCAAGGCTTGGCTTGGTGGAGATACTTGATACCTCTAACACACATATACATGACCGCTCACTTCCAAGGCTTGGCTTGGTGGAGATACTTGATACCTCTAACACACATATACATGACCGCTCACTTCTAAGGCTTGGCTTGGTGGAGATACTTGATACCTCTAACACACATATACATGACCGCTCACTTCCAAGGCTTGGCTTGGTGGAGATACTTGATACCTCTAACACACATATACATGACCGCTCACTTCCAAGGCTTGGCTTGGTGGAGATACTTGATACCTCTAACACACATATACATGACCGCTCACTTCCAAGGCTTGGCTTGGTGGAGATAATTGATACCTCTAACACACATATACATGACCGCTCACTTCCAAGGCTTGGCTTGGTGGAGATACTTGATACCTCTAACACACATATACATGACCGCTCACTTCTAAGGCTTGGCTTGGTGGAGATACTTGATACCTCTAACACACATATACATGACTGCTCACTTCTAAGGCTTGGCTTGTTGGAGATACTTGATACCTCTAACACACATATACATGACCGCTCACTTCTAAGACTTGGCTTGGTGGAGATACTTCAATAAAAAGTGACGCGCGTGGTCATACTAGTTTTATGGGCCCAAACCTCCCATCATCGGAGAGTAATGTGTATTTGAGCCCACATCTGTCATTTATTTTAGGATGAAACCAGCTACACAAACATCCAAGATTTTAACAGCAGCTTTAAAGAGAGAGACAACTCGGCTTACCTTGCTGATGTACAAGAATTACAAGAAACATGAACTATCTGTATTAAATTGTACACCTTGTGTTTTATGTCCGTTTACAATTCCTTTGATTTTTATCATTGTCCACAATTTGTGTACATTGTTGTCAAAATGATAATTTCCATGATCAAATGTTTTGCCGCTCATATACCAAAAATCTACCCCTCTTTTAGAATTTATTGATAAAAATATAGTTATAGGGCATAGAATGCTGAATCAAATAAGGCAATACATGTACTATATGCATAATTCAAATATCTGAGAAAACCAGGGCGTAAGGAGTATAGAAAATATGTTTTTCCCTATGGACTACATACACAGAGGCTATTTTTGTGTCAAATACAACTCGCTTTTAACAGGGGACCCAAATGTTAACACCAGGATTTCTAACATATATGTCTGGTCTATATACTCTATAATTTGAGGTGATAGGTAGTTGTTAGTTATCGTTTGATAACACAGGGAATAATCCATTTTATAATAATAATTGTATAGTCTCATCCTAAGTGGCAGTTGTGTATTTGATTCACCCCACACAACTAGTGGAAATTTCGGAGGGTATGAATATGACCTCTTTATATACTAATTCCCCGGGGTTCTCGTGTTTTAACCAAGGGTTCCTAGTGGCTTAGCTAAGGTCATCACTTTGAAAGTTGTTACGGAGTATCTGTATCACGGATGACTACAGATTGTTACGGATGACTACAGATATGTTCTGTTTGTAGTAGTCAGAATCCTTTCCTCTTATTACTGGATTTTAACACATGACAGGTGCCGCTAGTGGAGTAGGAACTGCTTAGTCATCCAGAACACCTCAGTTCATCCTGTTTTTTGTGTAGTGATTAGAGGATCATTGTTTGTCTATTTCAGTCATTGTATTGTCTATTTTAGTCATTGTATTGTCTATTTTAGTCATTGTATTGTCTATTTTAGTAATTGTATTGTTTATTTTTGTCATTGTATTGTCTATTTTAGTCATTGTATTGTCTATTTTAGTCATTGTATTGTCTATTTTAGTCATTGTATTGTCTATTTTAGTCATTGTATTATCTATTTTAGTCATTGTTTGTCTATTTTAGTCATTGTATTGTCTATTTTAGTAATTGTATTGTCTATTTTTGTCATTGTATTGTCTATTTTAGTCATTGTATTGTCTATTTTAGTCATTGTATTGTCTATTTTAGTCATTGTATTGTCTATTTTAGTCATTGTATTATCTATTTTAGTCATTGTTTGTCTATTTTAGTCATTGTATTGTTTATTTTAGTCATTGTATTGTCTATTTTAGTCATTGTTTGTCTATTTTAGTCATTGTATTGTCTATTTTAGTCATTGCATTGTCTATTTTAGTCATTGTATTGTCTATTTTAGTCATTGTATTGTCTATTTTAGTCATTGTATTGTCTATTTTAGTCATTGTATTGTCTATTTTAGTCATTGTATTGTCTATTTTAGTCATTGTATTGTCTATATTAGTCATTGTATTATCTATTTTAGTCATTGTTTGTCTATTTTAGTCATTGTATTGTCTATTGTAGTCATTGTATTGTCTATTTTAGTCATTGTATTGTCTATTTTAGTCATTGTATTGTCTATTTTAGTCATTGTTTGTCTATTTTAGTCATTGCATTGTCTATTGTAGTCATTGTATTGTCTATTTTAGTCATTGTATTGTCTATTTTAGTCATTGTATTGTCTATTTTAGTCATTGTATTATATATTTTAGTCATTGTATTGTCTATTTTAGTCATTGTATTGTCTATTTTAGTCATTGTATTGTCTATTTTAGTCATTGTATTGTCTATTTTTGTCATTGTTTGTCTATTTTAGTCATTGTATTGTCTATTTTAGTCTTTGTATTGTCTATTTTAGTCATTGTATTGTCTATTTTAGTCATTGTTTGTCTATTTTAGTCATTGTATTGTCTATTTTAGTCATTGTATTGTCTGTCTTTAATTTAGAGTATCTGATTATTATTTTGGTATCTTCTCTCTTTTTATTGTTCTAATGAATCCTGTCACAATTAGTACAAGCAAGGGAATGTTAGCACATGAACACAAACTGCCCCTTTACTAACCTAACTGGTGGTTATTTAACACCCCTCAGTAGTCAACTTTATGTCAAACATTATATTAACCAATGAAGGTTAAACAACAGTGTATTATTATTGGACTACATTGTAATAAAAGCATTGTACAATGATCAATAGCATTTGTTTTATTATTTAACAATTGAAATACAAGGTTTTTTAATGTTGAAAATTCTAAAAATTTGGACATAGATTTATTTCTACCTGCGAGTCTTTTATTGTAATATTTAAAAAAAAATCATTATTCTATGATTAACACTATACTCTGATCTAAATATTTGGTTTTTAGAAATTGTCTGTCCACATAACATCAACAACAACAAAATCTAAAACAAACAAATTATTTTGGAAACTGCATCTATGGACGACTTTCAAATGCTTTTTAGTCAATATTAGCTTTATTTGCATATTTTCTTCAAGAATCCGCATTATGCTTGAGTAAACCCATAACATAAGTCACACTTCATGTAAGAAGAGTTTGAAGATACCAAAGGGGTAATCAGAATCCGTATATCGAAGAAGAACAGACAGCACAATGGCCAAAAGAAAAAGTACAAACAATGATCTATAAAACATACACATAAAACTAAAGATCGAGTAACACGAATCTCACTAAAAACCGGAGGTGAACTCAGATGCTCCAGAAGGGTAAGCAGTTCCTGCTCTACTAGTGACACCCGTCGTGTTAATCTAGTTACAAACCCGGTGATAAGTCATGAAATAGGAAAGGACCGGGAAGTGTTTATAAGTGGAACATATCCGAAGTCATTTGTGACACAGATATTCCATAACGGTCAACCAAGTCATGGTGATGACCGTAAAACTTTCGAAGTGATGATTTCAACTTAACTAAGAGGAACCCTTGGTTCAGTAGCTTCCTTGTTAGCAGCAACCCTCTATCAAGAAAATTCTGATAGGATCCACAAGATCTGGAATATCGTATCATCTGAGAGATACATACTCCATATGCAGGTGCTGCTGGAATGTTGCTACATATACATGGAAAGTCCACAATGGGAAAATTGAAATAATCTATTTTGTCGTAAAGTTTCGTTCTTAACCGCCACTCACTGTCAATTTCAAGGTGTAGGTGACTTGTTGTACACTGCCACTTTTTGAAGTGCCTGTACCTAGCTGTCAATGTTGAGGTGTAAGTCAAGGTATGAAGCAGACTTATCTGTATCTGTGGTATCCTTTATTTCAAGCTCAATGGGATAGATGCGATCAACAAAATCCCAAAACCTAGAACATGACACTTCTGTTCTAATTTTATCTTATTTGGTTGTAAAATATATCTTTATTGGCTTTGTAAGTGTGCTTTACCAGCTATCAAGTCAAGATATATTTAATGGCTTTGTATGTGTTCTTTACCAGCTATCAAGTCAAGATATATTTAATGGCTTTGTATGTGTTCTTTACCAGCTATCAAGTCAAGTTATATTTATTGGCTTTGTATGTGTTCTTTACCAGCTATCAAGTCAAGTTATATTTATTGGCTTTGTATGTGTTCTTTACCAGCTATCAAGTCAAGTTATATTTATTGGCTTTGTATGTGTGCTTTACCAGCTATCAAGTCAAGTTATATTTATTGGCTTTGTATGTGTTCTTTACCAGCTATCAAGTCAAGTTATATTTATTGGCTTTGTATGTGTTCTTTACCAGCTATCAAGTCAAGTTATATTTATTGGCTTTGTATGTGTTCTTTACCAGCTATCAAGTCAAGTTATATTTATTGGCTTTGTATGTGTTCTTTACCAGCTATCAAGTCAAGTTATATTTATTGGCTTTGTATGTGTGCTTTACCAGCTATCAAGTCAAGTTATATTTATTGGCTTTGTATGTGTTCTTTACCAGCTATCAAGTCAAGTTATACTTATTGGCTTTGTATGTGTTCTTTACCAGCTATCAAGTCAAGATATATTTAATGGCTTTGTATGTGTTCTTTACCAGCTATCAAGTCAAGTTATATTTATTGGCTTTGTATGTGTTCTTTACCAGCTATCAAGTCAAGTTATATTTATTAGCTTTGTATGTGTTCTTTACCAGCTATCAAGTCAAGTTATACTTATTGGCTTTGTATGTGTTCTTTACCAGCTATCAAGTCAAGTTATATTTATTGGCTTTGTATGTGTTCTTTACCAGCTATCAAGTCAAGTTATATTTATTGGCTTTGTATGTGTTCTTTACCAGCTATCAAGTCAAGTTATATTTATTGGCTTTGTATGTGTGCTTTACCAGCTATCAAGTCAAGTTATATTTATTGGCTTTGTATGTGTTCTTTACCAGCTATCAAGTCAAGTTATATGTATTGGCTTTGTATGTGTTCTTTACCAGCTATCAAGTCAAGTTATATTTATTGGCTTTGTATGTGTTCTTTACCAGCTATCAATTCAAGCTATATGTTATATTTATTGGCTTTGTATGTGTGCTTTACCAGCTATCAAGTCAAGTTATATTTATTGGCTTTGTATGTGTTCTTTACCAGCTATCAAGTCAACTTATATTTATTGGCTTTGTATGTTCTTTACCAGCTATCAAGTCAAGTTATATTTATTGGCTTTGTATGTGTTCTTTACCAGCTATCAAGTCAAGTTATATTTATTAGCTTTGTATGTGTTCTTTACCAGCTATCAAGTCAAGTTATATTTATTAGCTTTGTATGTTCTTTACCAGCTATCAAGTCAAGTTATATTTATTAGCTTTGTATGTTCTTTACCAGCTATCAAGTCAAGTTATATTTATTGGCTTTGTATGTGTTCTTTACCAGCTATCAATTCAAGCTATATGTTATATTTATTGGCTTTGTATGTGTGCTTTACCAGCTATCAAGTCAAGTTATATTTATTGGCTTTGTATGTGTTCTTTACCAGCTATCAAGTCAAGTTATATTTATTGGCTTTGTATGTGTTCTTTACCAGCTATCAAGTCAAGCTATATTTATTAGCTTTGTATGTTCTTTACCAGCTATCAAGTCAAGTTATATTTATTGGCTTTGTATGTGTTCTTTACCAGCTATCAAGTCAAGCTATATTTATTAGCTTTGTATGTGTTCTTTACCAGCTATCAAGTCAAGTTATATTTATTGGCTTTGTATGTGTTCTTTACCAGCTATCAAGTCAAGCTATATTTATTAGCTTTGTATGTTCTTTACCAGCTATCAAGTCAAGTTATATTTATTGGCTTTGTATGTGTTCTTTAACAGCTATCAAGTCAAGTTATATTTATTAGCTTTGTATGTGTTCTTTACCAGCTATCAAGTCAAGTTATATTTATTAGCTTTGTATGTGTTCTTTACCAGCTATCAAGTCGTTATATTTATTGGCTTTGTATGTGTTTTTAGTTTAAACATATTTTATTTGCCAATTAAACAGACAAAATGGATTAGACACAAGTTAAACAAACTTATGAAGTCTTCTCCAAATTACAATATGTTACAATAAAGAAGTACATAAAAGACATGCATTACTATATATAGCACTAATAACGAATCAATGATAAATATTCACAAACAGAAAGAAAAAGAAAAATTAAGATAGATTCATATGATGTGCATGTTCACCCAATTCAATTCCAGTTATACAATAAAGAATCTTTTTGAACATTTAATATAATCAAAAACATATTTAAATATAATACAATTTTGTTCATAAGTTAAATTATCATTGCCACATGTCAGAAATTCAATATCTAGAGTGTAGCAGGTTGTAACCCTGTTGATATTACCTATCAATATAGTTCTGGCTTGTATGTATATAGGACAATCCAAAAAGAAATGTTTTAAATTTTCAAGGGCTGCACCACATCGACAAGATGGGTCAGATACGATTCCAACTCGAAATAAATCAAAATTCAAAAACGAAGCTGAATTTCTTAGCTGAGTTAAAACAATATTTAATTTTCGAGGACCACAGAAAAAATGCTTAGGACAGAATGATTTTCAGTTTCGTCGATTTTCTTTAATTCAGATTTGAATTTTGATAAAGTATCAACGTTTCAAATATTGTTATTTAAACTATTCCACATTTTTATTGTGGAGGGGATAAAGGAATCACTAGTCGAAGACAGTCTACAGTATGTGTTCTTTACCAGCTATCAAGTCAAGTTATATTTATTGGCTTTGTATGTGTGCTTTACCAGCTATCAAGTCGTTATATTTATTGGCTTTGTATGTGTTCTTTACCAGCTATCAAGTCAAGTTATATTTATTGGCTTTGTGTGTGTTCTTTACCAGCTATCAAGTCAAGTTATATTTATTAGCTTTGTATGTGTTCTTTACCAGCTATCAAGTCAAGTTATATTTATTAGCTTTGTATGTTCTTTACCAGCTATCAAGTCAAGTTATATTTATTGGCTTTGTATGTGTGCTTTACCAGCTATCAAGTCAAGTTATATTTATTGGCTTTGTATGTGTTCTTTACCAGCTATCAAGTCAAGCTATATTTATTAGCTTTGTATGTGTTCTTTACCAGCTATCAAGTCAAGTTATATTTATTAGCTTTGTATGTGTTCTTTACCAGCTATCAAGTCAAGTTATATTTATTAGCTTTGTATGTGTTCTTTACCAGCTATCAAGTCAAGTTATATTAATTGGCTTTGTATGTGTTCTTTACCAGCTATCAAGTCAAGTTATATTTATTAGCTTTGTATGTGTTCTTTAACAGCTATCAAGTCAAGTTATATTTATTAGCTTTGTATGTGTTCTTTACCAGCTATCAAGTCAAGTTATATTTATTAGCTTTGTATGTGTTCTTTACCAGCTATCAAGTCGTTATATTTATTGGCTTTGTATGTGTTTTTAGTTTAAGCATATTTTATTTGCCAATTAAACAGACAAAATGGATTAGACACAAGTTAAACAAACTTATGAAGTCTTCTCCAAATTACAATATGTTACAATAAAGAAGTACATAAAAGACATGCATTACTATATATAACACTAATAACGAATCAATGATAAATATTCACAAACAGAAAGAAAAAGAAAAATTAAGATAGATTCATATGATGTGCATGTTCACCCAATTCAATTCCAGTTATACAATAAAGAATCTTTTTGAACATTTAATATAATCAAAAACATATTTAAATATAATACAATTTTGTTCATAAGTTAAATTATCATTGCCACATGTCAGAAATTCAATATCTAGAGTGTAGCAGGTTGTAACCCTGTTGATATTACCTATCAATATAGTTCTGGCTTGTATGTATATAGGACAATCCAAAAAGAAATGTTTTAAATTTTCAAGGGCTGCACCACATCGACAAGATGGGTCAGATACGATTCCAACTCGAAATAAATCAAAATTCAAAAACGAAGCTGAATTTCTTAGCTGAGTTAAAACAATATTTAATTTTCGAGGACCACAGAAAAAATGCTTAGGACAGAATGATTTTCAGTTTCGTCGATTTTCTTTAATTCAGATTTGAATTTTGATAAAGTATCAACGTTTCAAATATTGTTATTTAAACTATTCCACATTTTTATTGTGGAGGGGATAAAGGAATCACTAGTCGAAGACAGTCTACAGTATGTGTTCTTTACCAGCTATCAAGTCAAGTTATATTTATTGGCTTTGTATGTGTGCTTTACCAGCTATCAAGTCGTTATATTTATTGGCTTTGTATGTGTTCTTTACCAGCTATCAAGTCAAGTTATATTTATTGGCTTTGTATGTGTTCTTTACCAGCTATCAAGTCGTTATATTTATTGGCTTTGTATGTGTTCTTTACCAGCTATCAAGTCAAGCTATATTTATTGGCTTTGTATGTGTTCTTTACCAGCTATCAAGTCAAGTTATATTTATTAGCTTTGTATGTGTTCTTTACCAGCTATCAAGTCAAGTTATATTTATTGGCTTTGTGTGTGTTCTTTACCAGCTATCAAGTCAAGTTATATTTATTAGCTTTGTATGTGTTCTTTACCAGCTATCAAGTCAAGTTATATTTATTAGCTTTGTATGTTCTTTACCAGCTATCAAGTCAAGTTATATTTATTGGCTTTGTATGTGTGCTTTACCAGCTATCAAGTCAAGTTATATTTATTGGCTTTGTATGTGTTCTTTACCAGCTATCAAGTCAAGTTATATTTATTAGCTTTGTATGTGTTCTTTACCAGCTATCAAGTCAAGTTATATTTATTAGCTTTGTATGTGTTCTTTACCAGCTATCAAGTCAAGTTATATTTATTGGCTTTGTATGTGTTCTTTACCAGCTATCAAGTCAAGTTATATTTATTAGCTTTGTATGTGTTCTTTAACAGCTATCAAGTCAAGTTATATTTATTAGCTTTGTATGTGTTCTTTACCAGCTATCAAGTCAAGTTATATTTATTAGCTTTGTATGTGTTCTTTACCAGCTATCAAGTCGTTATATTTATTGGCTTTGTATGTGTTTTTAGTTTAAGCATATTTTATTTGCCAATTAAACAGACAAAATGGATTAGACACAAGTTAAACAAACTTATGAAGTCTTCTCCAAATTACAATATGTTACAATAAAGAAGTACATAAAAGACATGCATTACTATATATAACACTAATAACGAATCAATGATAAATATTCACAAACAGAAAGAAAAAGAAAAATTAAGATAGATTCATATGATGTGCATGTTCACCCAATTCAATTCCAGTTATACAATAAAGAATCTTTTTGAACATTTAATATAATCAAAAACATATTTAAATATAATACAATTTTGTTCATAAGTTAAATTATCATTGCCACATGTCAGAAATTCAATATCTAGAGTGTAGCAGGTTGTAACCCTGTTGATATTACCTATCAATATAGTTCTGGCTTGTATGTATATAGGACAATCCAAAAAGAAATGTTTTAAATTTTCAAGGGCTGCACCACATCGACAAGATGGGTCAGATACGATTCCAACTCGAAATAAATCAAAATTCAAAAACGAAGCTGAATTTCTTAGCTGAGTTAAAACAATATTTAATTTTCGAGGACCACAGAAAAAATGCTTAGGACAGAATGATTTTCAGTTTCGTCGATTTTCTTTAATTCAGATTTGAATTTTGATAAAGTATCAACGTTTCAAATATTGTTATTTAAACTATTCCACATTTTTATTGTGGAGGGGATAAAGGAATCACTAGTCGAAGACAGTCTACAGTATGTGTTCTTTACCAGCTATCAAGTCAAGTTATATTTATTGGCTTTGTATGTGTGCTTTACCAGCTATCAAGTCGTTATATTTATTGGCTTTGTATGTGTTCTTTACCAGCTATCAAGTCAAGTTATATTTATTGGCTTTGTGTGTGTTCTTTACCAGCTATCAAGTCGTTATATTTATTGGCTTTGTATGTGTTCTTTACCAGCTATCAAGTCAAGCTATATTTATTGGCTTTGTATGTGTTCTTTACCAGCTATCAAGTCAAGTTATATTTATTAGCTTTGTATGTGTTCTTTACCAGCTATCAAGTCAAGTTATATTTATTGGCTTTGTGTGTGTTCTTTACCAGCTATCAAGTCAAGTTATATTTATTAGCTTTGTATGTGTTCTTTACCAGCTATCAAGTCAAGTTATATTTATTGGCTTTGTATGTGTTCTTTACCAGCTATCAAGTCAAGTTATATTTATTGGCTTTGTATGTGTTCTTTACCAGCTATCAAGTCAAGTTATATTTATTGGCTTTGTATGTGTTCTTTACCAGCTATCAAGTCAAGTTATATTTATTAGCTTTATATGTTCTTTACCAGCTATCAAGTCAAGTTATATTTATTGGCTTTGTATGTGTTCTTTACCAGCTATCAAGTCAAGTTATATTTATTAGCTTTGTATGTGTTCTTTACCAGCTATCAAGTCAAGTTATATTTATTGGCTTTGTATGTGTTCTTTACCAGCTATCAAGTCAAGTTATATTTATTACCTTTGTATGTTCTTTACCAGCTATCAAGTCAAGTTATATTTATTGGCTGTGTATGTGTTCTTTACCAGCTATCAAGTCAAGTTATATTTATTGGCTTTGTATGTGTTCTTTACCAGCTATCAAGTCGTTATATTTATTGGCTGTGTATGTGTTCTTTACCAGCTATCAAGTCAAGTTATATTTATTGGCTTTGTATGTGTTCTTTACCAGCTATCAAGTCGTTATATTTATTGGCTTTGTATGTGTTCTTTACCAGCTATCAAGTCAAGCTATATTTATTGGCTTTGTATGTGTTCTTTACCAGCTATCAAGTCAAGTTATATTTATTAGCTTTGTATGTGTTCTTTACCAGCTATCAAGTCAAGTTATATTTATTAGCTTTGTATGTGTTCTTTACCAGCTATCAAGTCAAGTTATATTTATTGGCTTTGTATGTGTTCTTTACCAGCTATCAAGTCAAGCTATATTTATTGGCTTTGTATGTGTTCTTTACCAGCTATCAAGTCAAGTTATATTTATTAGCTTTGTATGTTCTTTACCAGCTATCAAGTCAAGTTATATTTATTGGCTTTGTATGTGTTCTTTACCAGCTATCAAGTCAAGTTATATTTATTGGCTTTGTATGTATTCTTTACCAGCTATCAAGTCAAGCTATATTTATTAGCTTTGTATGTGTTCTTTACCAGCTATCAAGTCAAGTTATATTTATTAGCTTTGTATGTGTTCTTTACCAGCTATCAAGTCAAGTTATATTTATTAGCTTTGTATGTGTTCTTTACCAGCTATCAAGTCGTTATATTTATTGGCTTTGTATGTGTTTTTAGCTTAAGCATATTTTATTTGCCAATTAAACAGACAAAATGGATTAGACACAAGTTAAACAAACTTATGAAGTCTTCTCCAAATTACAATATGTTACAATAAAGAAGTACATAAAAGACATGCATTACTATATATAGCACTAATAACGAATCAATGATAAATATTCACAAACAGAAAGAAAAAGAAAAATTAAGATAGATTCATATGATGTGCATGTTCACCCAATTCAATTCCAGTTATACAATAAAGAATCTTTTTGAACATTTAATATAATCAAAAACATATTTAAATATAATACAATTTTGTTCATAAGTTAAATTATCATCGCCACATGTCAGAAATTCAATATCTAGAGTGTAGCAGGTTGTAACCCTGTTGATATTACCTATCAATATAGTTCTGGCTTGTATGTATATAGGACAATCCAAAAAGAAATGTTTTAAATTTTCAAGGGCTGCACCACATCGACAAGATGGGTCAGATACGATTCCAACTCGAAATAAATCAAAATTCAAAAACGAAGCTGAATTTCTTAGCTGAGTTAAAACAATATTTAATTTTCGAGGACCACAGAAAAAATGCTTAGGACAGAATGATTTTCAGTTTCGTCGATTTTCTTTAATTCAGATTTGAATTTTGATAAAGTATCAACGTTTCAAATATTGTTATTTAAACTATTCCACATTTTTATTGTGGAGGGGATAAAGGAATCACTAGTCGAAGACAGTCTACAGTATGTGTTCTTTACCAGCTATCAAGTCAAGTTATATTTATTGGCTTTGTATGTGTTCTTTACCAGCTATCAAGTCGTTATATTTATTGGCTTTGTATGTGTGCTTTACTAGCTATCAAGTCAAGTTATATTTATTGGCTTTGTATGTGTTCTTTACCAGCTATCAAGTCGTTATATTTATTGGCTTTGTATGTGTTCTTTACCAGCTATCAAGTCAAGATATATTTATTGGCTTTGTATGTGTTCTTTACCAGCTATCAAGTCAAGTTATATGTATTGGCTTTGTGTGTGTTCTTTACCAGCTATCAAGTCAAGATATATTTATTGGCTTTGTATGTGTTCTTTACCAGCTATCAAGTCAAGTTATATTTATTGGCTTTGTATGTGTTCTTTACCAGCTATCAAGTCAAGCTATATTTATTGGCTTTGTATGTGTTCTTTACCAGCTATCAAGTCAAGTTATATTTATTGGCTTTGTGTGTGTTCTTTACCAGCTATCAAGTCAAGCTATATTTATTGGCTTTGTATGTGTTCTTTACCAGCTATCAATTCAAGTTATATTTATTGGCTTTGTATGTGTGCTTTACCAGCTATCAAGTCAAGTTATATTTATTGGCTTTGTATGTGTTCTTTACCAGCTACCAAGTCAAGTTATATTTATTGGCTTTGTGTGTGTTCTTTACCAGCTATCAAGTCAAGCTATATTTATTGGCTTTGTATGTGTTCTTTACCAGCTATCAAGTCAAGTTATATTTATTGGCTTTGTATGTGTTCTTTACCAGCTATCAAGTCAAGTTATATTTATTGGCTTTGTGTGTGTTCTTTACCAGCTATCAAGTCAAGTTATATTTATTGGCTTTGTATGTGTTCTTTACCAGCTATCAAGTCAAGCTATATTTACGGTATTTCAAGTCGGTAAAACAGTTCTATTCATAGTTACAGTAGCCATGTTCGATAATTGGCAGACTCATTGTATACAATATTGAAAGCAGTCATCCGAAGGATGATTTAGCTCATCTTTGGTTCACAATGACCTATTGGTATCAGAGGCGAAGATTTAAAGAAAAGGTGTATGATGACAGACACCAAGTGATGGTTAAAGATGGCATGACCCTTGGGGTCAGGTGAGCTAAAAAAAAAAAAAAAAATTCTTCTACCTATTGGCATTTTAAAAAGTTGCATATCACAACCTTGTTCTTTGAACATCGAGTTTTTTCAATTTGAATCCCTTGTGATCATGGTTTATAACAATTTTGAAGATCGGCTGACAGTGGCATAGCTAGGCATTTATGAAAGTTAATTCTTATTTTCCACAGGGGGTCTGGCACAGCTTACAAGCCCCATCCAGTCCAGGGGATCTGAGCAAAAAGCCCCACTTACTCATTTGTGTACTTGTTCCTGGTGTCTAAATGGTATTCTCAATGCAAACATTTCAAATCTTTTTATGTATTTTCAAGATTTATTTCTCAAGACAATGTGTTGTAATGGTTAGCATGCTCTCCCTGAGCTTGGTAGACCATGGGTTTAAACCTGTATGGTTTGTAGCATGCTCTCCCTGAGTTTGGTAGATCGTGGGTTTAAACCTGTCTGGTTTGTAGCATGCTCTCCCTGAGTTTGGTAGATCGTGGGTTTAAACCTGTATGGTTTGTAGCATGCTCTCCCTGAGTTTGGTAGATCGTGGATTTAAACCTGTATGGTTTGTAGCATGCTCTCCCTGAGTTTGGTAGACCATGGGTTTAAACCTGTCTGGTTTGTAGCATGCTCTCCCTGAGTTTGGTAGACCATGGGTTTAAACCTGTCTGGTTTGTAGCATGCTCTCCCTGAGTTTGGTAGATCGTGGGTTTAAACCTGTCTGGTTTGTAGCATGCTCTCCCTGAGTTTGGTAGATCGTGGGTTTAAACCTGTATGGTTTGTAGCATGCTCTCCCTGAGTTTGGTAGATCGTGGGTTTAAACCTGTCTGGTTTGTAGCATGCTCTCCCTGAGTTTGGTAGACCATGGGTTTAAACCTGTCTGGTTTGTAGCATGCTCTCCCTGAGTTTGGTAGACCATGGGTTTAAACCTGTATGGTTTGTAGCATGCTCTCCCTGAGTTTGGTAGATCGTGGGTTTAAACCTGTCTGGTTTGTAGCATGCTCTCCCTGAGTTTGGTAGATCGTGGGTTTAAACCTGTCTGGTTTGTAGCATGCTCTCCCTGAGTTTGGTAGACCATGGGTTTAAACCTGTATGGTTTGTAGCATGCTCTCCCTGAGTTTGGTAGATCGTGGGTTTAAACCTGTCTGGTTTGTAGCATGCTCTCCCTGAGTTTGGTAGATCGTGGGTTTAAACCTGTATGGTTTGTAGCATGCTCTCCCTGAGTTTGGTAGATCGTGGGTTTAAACCTGTATGGTTTGTAGCATGCTCTCCCTGAGTTTGGTAGACCATGGGTTTAAACCTGTATGGTTTGTAGCATGCTCTCCCTGAGTTTGGTAGATTGTGGGTTTAAACCTGTCTGGTTTGTAGCATGCTCTCCCTGAGTTTGGTAGACCATGGCTTTAAACCTGTCTGGTTTGTAGCATGCTCTCCCTGAGTTTGGTAGACCATGGCTTTAAACCTGTCTGGTTTGTAGCATGCTCTCCCTGAGTTTGATAGACCATGGGTTTGAACCTGTCTGGTTTGTAGCATGCTCTCCCTGAGTTTGGTAGACCATGGGTTTAAACCTGTCTGGTTTGTAGCATGCTCTCCCTGAGTTTGGTAGATCGTGGGTTTAAACCTGTCTGGTTTGTAGCATGCTCTCCCTGAGTTTGGTAGATCGTGGGTTTAAACCTGTATGGTTTGTAGCATGCTCTCCCTGAGTTTGGTAGATCGTGGGTTTAAACCTGTATGGTTTGTAGCATGCTCTCCCTGAGCTTGGTAGATCGTGGGTTTAAACCTGTATGGTTTGTAGCATGCTCTCCCTGAGTTTGGTAGACCATGGGTTTAAACCTGTCTGGTTTGTAGCATGCTCTCCCTGGGTTTGGTAGATCGTGGGTTTAAACCTGTATGGTTTGTAGCATGCTCTCCCTGAGTTTGGTAGACCATGGGTTTAAACCTGTCTGGTTTGTAGCATGCTCTCCCTGAGTTTGGTAGATCGTGGGTTTAAACCTGTATGGTTTGAAGCATGCTCTCCACGAGTTTGGTAGATCGTGGGTTTAAACCTGTATGGTTTGTAGCATGCTCTCCCCGAGTTTGGTAGATCGTGGGTTTAAACCTGTATGGTTTGTAGCATGCTCTCCCTGAGTTTGGTAGATTGTGGGTTTAAACCTGTCTGGTTTGTAGCATGCTCTCCCTGAGTTTGGTAGATCGTGGGTTTAAACCTGTCTGGTTTGTAGCATGCTCTCCCTGAGTTTGGTAGATCGTGGGTTTAAACCTGTCTGGTTTGTAGCATGCTCTCCCTGAGTTTGGTAGATCGTGGGTTTAAACCTGTCTGGTTTGTAGCATGCTCTCCCTGAGTTTGGTAGATCGTGGGTTTAAACCCGTCTGGTTTGTAGCATGCTCTCCCTGAGTTTGGTAGATCGTGGGTTTAAACCTGTCTGGTTTGTAGCATGCTCTCCCTGAGTTTGGTAAATCGTGGGTTTAAACCTGTCTGGTTTGTAGCACGCTCTCCCTGAGCTTGGTAGATCGTGGGTTTAAACTTGTCTGGTGTGTAACATGCTCTCCCTGAGTTTGGTAGATCGTGGGTTTAAACCCGTCTGGTTTGTAGCATGCTCTCCCTGAGTTTGGTAGATTGTGGGTTTAAACCTGTCTGGTTTGTAGCATGCTCTCCCTGAGTTTGGTAGATTGTGGGTTTAAACCTGTCTGGTTTGTAGCATGCTCTCCCTGAGTTTGGTAGACCATGGGTTTAAACCTGTCTGGTTTGTAGCATGCTCTTCCTGAGTTTGGTAGACCATGGGTTTAAACCTGTCTGGTTTGTAGCATGCTCTCCCTGAGTTTGGTAGATTGTGGGTTTAAACCTGTCTGGTTTGTAGCATGCTCTCCCTGAGTTTGGTAGATCGTGGGTTTAAACCTGTCTGGTTTGTAGCATGCTCTCCCTGAGTTTGGTAGACCATGGGTTTAAACCTGTCTGGTTTGTAGCATGCTCTTCCTGAGTTTGGTAGACCATGGGTTTAAACCTGTCTGGTTTGTAGCATGCTCTCCCCGAGTTTGGTAGACCATGGGTTTAAACCTGTCTGGTTTGTAGCATGCTCTCCCTGAGCTTGGTAGATCATGGGTTTAAACCTGTCTGGTTTGTAGCATGCTCTCCCTGAGTTTGGTAAATCATGGGTTTAAACCTGTCTGGTTTGTAGCACGCTCTCCCTGAGCTTGGTAGATCGTGGTTTTAAACTTGTCTGGTGTGTAGCATGCTCTCCCTGAGTTTGGTAGATCGTGGGTTTAAACCCGTCTGGTTTGTAGCATGCTCTTCCTGAGTTTGGTAGATTGTGGGTTTAAATCTGTCTGGTTTGTAGCATGCTCTTCCTGAGTTTGGTAGATCGTGGGTTTTAACCTGTCTGGTTTGTAGCATGCTCTCCCTGACTTTGGTAGACCATGGGTTTAAACCTGTCTGGTTTGTAGCATGCTCTCCCTGAGTTTGGTAGACCATGGGTTTAAACCTGTATGGTTTGTAGCATGCTCTCCCTGAGCTTGGTAGATCATGGGTTTAAACCTGTCTGGTTTGTAGCATGCTCTCCCTGAGTTTGGTAGACCATGGGTTTAAACCTGTATGGTTTGTAGCATGCTCTCCCTGAGCTTGGTAGATCGTGGGTTTAAACCTGTATGGTTTGTAGCATGCTCTCCCTGAGCTTGGTAGACCATGGGTTTAAACCTGTCTGGTTTGTAGCATGCTCTCCCTGAGTTTGGTAGACCATGGGTTTAAACCTGTCTGGTTTGTAGCATGCTCTCCTTGAGTTTGGTAGACCATGGCTTTAAACCTGTCTGGTTTGTAGCATGCTCTCCCTGAGTTTGGTAGACCATAGCTTTAAACCTGTCTGGTTTGTAGCATGCTCTCCTTGAGTTTGGTAGACCATAGCTTTAAACCTGTCTGGTTTGTAGCATGCTCTCCTTGAGCTTGGTAGACCATGGGTTTAAATCTGTCTGGTTTGTAGCATGCTCTCCTTGAGTTTGGTAGACCATGGGTTTAAACCTGTCTGGTTTGTAGCATGCTCTCCCTGAGTTTGGTAGACCATGGGTTTAAACCTGTATGGTTTGTAGCATGCTCTCCCTGAGTTTGGTAGATCGTGGGTTTAAACCTGTATGGTTTGTAGCATGCTCTCCCTGAGCTTGGTAGATCGTGGTTTTAAACCTGTCTGGTTTGTAGCATGCTCTCCCTGATCTTGGTAGACCATGGGTTTAAACCTGTCTGGTTTGTAGCATGCTCTCCCTGAGCTTGGTAGATCGTGGGTTTAAACCTGTATGGTTTGTAGCATGCTCTCCCTGAGTTTGGTAGATCGTGGGTTTAAACCCGTCTGGTTTGTAGCATGCTCTCCCTGAGTTTGGTAGATCGTGGGTTTAAACCTGTCTGGTTTGTAGCATGCTCTTCCTGAGTTTGGTAGATCGTGGGTTTAAACCTGTCTGGTTTGTAGCATGCTCTCCCCGAGTTTGGTAGACCATGGGTTTAAACCTGTATGGTTTGTAGCATGCTCTCCCTGAGTTTGGTAGATCGTGGGTTTAAACCTGTCTGGTTTGTAGCATGCTCTCCCTGAGTTTGGTAGACCATGGGTTTAAACCTGTATGGTTTGTAGCATGCTCTCCCTGAGTTTGGTAGATCGTGGGTTTAAACCCGTCTGGTTTGTAGCATGCTCTCCCTGAGTTTGGTAGATCGTGGGTTTAAACCTGTCTGGTTTGTAGCATGCTCTTCCTGAGTTTGGTAGATCGTGGGTTTAAACCTGTCTGGTTTGTAGCATGCTCTCCCCGAGTTTGGTAGACCATGGGTTTAAACCTGTATGGTTTGTAGCATGCTCTCCCTGAGTTTGGTAGATCGTGGGTTTAAACCTGTCTGGTTTGTAGCATGCTCTCCCTGAGTTTGGTAGACCATGGGTTTAAACCTGTATGGTTTGTAGCATGCTCTCCCTGAGTTTGGTAGATCGTGGGTTTAAACCTGTATGGTTTGTAGCATGCTCTCCCTGAGTTTGGTAGATCGTGGGTTTAAACCTGTATGGTTTGTAGCATGCTCTCCCTGAGTTTGGTAGATCGTGGGTTTAAACCTGTCTGGTTTGTAGCATGCTCTCCCTGAGTTTGGTAAATCGTGGGTTTAAGCTGTATGGTGTGTAGCACGCTCTCCCTGAGCTTGGTAGATCGAGGGTTTAAACCTGTCTGGTGTGTAGCATGCTCTCCCTGAGTTTGGTAGATCGTGGGTTTAAACCCGTCTGGTTTGTAGCATGCTCTCCCTGAGTTTGGTAGATTGTGGGTTTAAACCTGTCTGGTTTGTAGCTTGCTCTCCCTGAGTTTGGTAGATTGTGGGTTTAAACCTGTATGGTTTGTAGCATGCTCTCCCTGAGTTTGGTAGATCGTGGGTTTAAACCTGTCTGGTTTGTAGCATGCTCTCCCTGAGTTTGGTAGATCGTGGGTTTAAACCTGTCTGGTTTGTAGCATGCTCTCCCTGAGTTTGGTAAATCGTGGGTTTAAACTGTCTGGTGTGTAGCACGCTCTCCCTGAGTTTGGTAGATCGAGGGTTTAAACCCGTCTGGTGTGTAGCATGCTCTCCCTGAGTTTGGTAGATCGTGGGTTTAAACCTGTCTGGTTTGTAGCATGCTCTCCCTGAGTTTGGTAGATTGTGGGTTTAAACCTGTCTGGTTTGTAGCTTGCTCTCCCTGAGTTTGGTAGATTGTGGGTTTCAACCTGTCTGGTTTGTAGCACGCTCTCCCTGAGCTTGGTAGATCGTGGGTTTAAACCTGTCTGGTTTGTAGCATGCTCTCCCTGAGTTTGGTAGATTGTGGGTTTAAACCTGTCTGGTTTGCAGCTTGCTCTCCCTGAGTTTGGTAGATTGTGGGTTTAAACCTGTCTGGTTTGTAGCATGCTCTCCCTGAGTTTGGTAGATTGTGGGTTTAAACTTGTCTGGTTTGTAGCATGCTCTCCCTGAGTTTGGTAGATTGTGGGTTTAAACCTGTCTGGTTTGTAGCATGCTCTCCCTGAGTTTGGTAGATCGTGGGTTTAAACCCGTCTGGTTTGTAGCATGCTCTCCCTGAGTTTGGTAGATTGTGGGTTTAAACCTGTCTGGTTTGTAGCTTGCTCTCCCTGAGTTTGGTAGATCGTGGGTTTAAACCCGTCTGGTTTGTAGCATGCTCTCCCTGAGTTTGGTAAATCGTGGGTTTAAACCTGTATGGTTTGTAGCATGCTCTCCCTGAGTTTGGTAGATCGTGGGTTTAAACCTGTCTGGTTTGTAGCATGCTCTCCCCGAGTTTGGTAGACCATGGGTTTAAACCTGTATGGTTTGTAGCATGCTCTCCTTGAGTTTGGTAGACCATGGGTTTAAACCTGTCTGGTTTGTAGCATGCTCTCCCTGAGTTTGGTAGATCGTGGGTTTAAACCTGTCTGGTTTGTAGCATGCTCTCCCTGAGTTTGGTAGACCATGGGTTTAAACCTGTCTGGTTTGTAGCATGCTCTCCCCGAGTTTGGTAGACCATGGGTTTAAACCTGTCTGGTTGGTAGCATGCTCTCCTTGAGTTTGGTAGACCATGGGTTTAAACCTGTCTGGTTTGTAGCATGCTCTCCCTGAGTTTGGTAGACCATGGGTTTAAACCTGTCTGGTTTGTAGCATGCTCTCCCTGAGTTTGGTAGACCATGGGTTTAAACCTGTCTGGTTTGTAGCATGCTCTCCCTGAGTTTGGTAGACCATGGGATTAAACCTGTCTGGTTTGTAGCATGCTCTCCCCGAGTTTGGTAGACCATGGGTTTAAACCTGTCTGGTTTGTAGCATGCTCTCCGAGTTTGGTAGACCATGGGTTTAAACCTGTCTGGTTTGTAGCATGCTCTCCCTGAGTTTGGTAGACCATGGGTTTAAACCTGTCTGGTTTGTAGCATGCTCTCCCTGAGTTTGGTAGATCGTGGGTTTAAACCCGTCTGGTTTGTAGCATGCTCTCCCTGAGTTTGGTAGATTGTGGGTTTAAACCTGTCTGGTTTGTAGCATGCTCTCCCTGAGTTTGGTAGATTGTGGGTTTAAACCTGTCTGGTTTGTAGCATGCTCTCCCTGAGTTTGGTAAATCGTGGGTTTAAACCTGTCTGGTTTGTAGCATGCTCTCCCTGAGTTTGGTAGATTGTGGGTTTAAACCTGTATGGTTTGTAGCATGCTCTCCGAGTTTGGTAGACCATGGGTTTAAACCTGTATGGTTTGTAGCATGCTCTCCCCGAGTTTGGTAAATCGTGGGTTTAAACCTGTATGGTTTGTAGCATGCTCTCCCTGAGTTTGGTAGACCATGGGTTTAAACCTGTCTGGTTTGTAGCATGCTCTCCCTGAGTTTGGTAGATCGTGGGTTTAAACTTGTCTGGTGTGTAGCATGCTCTCCTTGAGTTTGGTAGACCATGGGTTTAAACCTGTATGGTTTGTAGCATGCTCTCCCTGAGTTTGGTAGATCGTGGGTTTAAACCTGTCTGGTTTGTAGCATGCTCTCCTTGAGTTTGGTAGATCGTGGGTTTAAACCTGTATGGTTTGTAGCATGCTCTCCCTGAGTTTGGTAGATCGTGGGTTTAAACCTGTCTGGTTTGTAGCATGCTCTCCCTGAGTTTGGTAGATCGTGGGTTTAAACCTGTCTGGTTTGTAGCATGCTCTCCCTGAGTTTGGTAGATCGTGGGTTTAAACCTGTCTGGTTTGTAGCATGCTCTCCCTGAGTTTGGTAGATCGTGGGTTTAAACCTGTCTGATTTGTAGCATGCTCTCCCTGAGTTTGGTAGATCGTGGGTTTAAACCTGTCTGGTTTGTAGCATGCTCTCCCTGAGTTTGGTAGACCATGGGTTTAAACCTGTATGGTTTGTAGCATGCTCTCCCCGAGTTTGGTAAATCGTGGGTTTAAACCTGTATGGTTTGTAGCATGCTCTCCCTGAGTTTGGTAGACCATGGGTTTAAACCTGTCTGGTTTGTAGCATGCTCTCCCTGAGTTTGGTAGATCGTGGGTTTAAACCTGTCTGGTTTGTAGCATGCTCTCCCTGAGTTTGGTAGATCGTGGGTTTAAACCTGTCTGGTTTGTAGCATGCTCTCCCTGAGTTTGGTAAATCGTGGGTTTAAACCTGTATGGTTTGTAGCATGCTCTCCCTGAGTTTGGTAGACCATGGGTTTAAACCTGTCTGGTTTGTAGCATGCTCTCTCTGAGTTTGGTAGATCGTGGGTTTAAACCTGTATGGTTTGTAGCATGCTCTCCCTGAGTTTGGTAGATTGTGGGTTTAAACCTGTATGGTTTGTAGCATGCTCTCCCTGAGTTTGGTAGATCGTGGGTTTAAACCTGTCTGGTTTGTAGCATGCTCTCCCTGAGTTTGGTAAATCGTGGGTTTAAACCTGTATGGTTTGTAGCATGCTCTCCGAGTTTGGTAGACCATGGGTTTAAACCTGTCTGGTTTGTAGCGTGCTCTCCCTGAGTTTGGTAGATCGTGGGTTTAAACCTGTCTGGTTTGTAGCATGCTCTCCCTGAGTTTGGTAGATCGTGGGTTTAAACCTGTCTGGTTTGTAGCATGCTCTCCCTGAGTTTGGTAGATCGTGGGTTTAAACCTGTCTGGTTTGTAGCATGCTCTCCCTGAGTTTGGTAAATCGTGGGTTTAAGCCTGTATGGTTTGTAGCATGCTCTCCCTGAGTTTAGTAGACCATGGGTTTAAACCTGTCTGGTTTGTAGCATGCTCTCTCTGAGTTTGGTAGATCGTGGGTTTAAACCTGTATGGTTTGTAGCATGCTCTCCCTGAGTTTGGTAGATCGTGGGTTTAAACCTGTCTGGTTTGTAGCATGCTCTCCCTGAGTTTGGTAGATCGTGGGTTTAAACCTGTCTGGTTTGTAGCATGCTCTCCCTGAGTTTGGTAGACCATGGGTTTAAACCTGTATGGTTTGTAGCATGCTCTCCCTGAGTTTGGTAGATCATGGGTTTAAACCTGTCTGGTTTGTAGCATGCTCTCCCTGAGTTTGGTAGACCATGGGTTTAAACCTGTCTGGTTTGTAGCATGCTCTCCCCGAGTTTGGTAGATCGTGGGTTTAAACCTGTATGGTTTGTAGCATGCTCTCCCTGAGTTTGGTAGATCGTGGGTTTAAACCTGTCTGGTTTGTAGCATGCTCTCCCTGAGTTTGGTAGATCGTGGGTTTTAACCTGTCTGGTTTGTAGCATGCTCTCCCTGAGTTTGGTAGACCATGGGTTTAAACCTGTATGGTTTGTAGCATGCTCTCCCTGAGTTTGGTAGATCATGGGTTTAAACCTGTCTGGTTTGTAGCATGCTCTCCCTGAGTTTGGTAGACCATGGGTTTAAACCTGTCTGGTTTGTAGCATGCTCTCCCCGAGTTTGGTAGATCGTGGGTTTAAACCTGTATGGTTTGTAGCATGCTCTCCCTGAGTTTGGTAGATCGTGGGTTTAAACCTGTCTGGTTTGTAGCATGCTCTCCCTGAGTTTGGTAGATCGTGGGTTTAAACCTGTCTGGTTTGTAGCATGCTCTCCCTGAGTTTGGTAGATCGTGGGTTTAAACCTGTGTGGTTTGTAGCATGCTCTCCCTGAGTTTGGTAGACCATGGGTTTAAACCTGTATGGTTTGTAGCATGCTCTCCCCGAGTTTGGTAAATCGTGGGTTTAAACCTGTATGGTTTGTAGCATGCTCTCCCTGAGTTTGGTAGACCATGGGTTTAAACCTGTCTGGTTTGTAGCATGCTCTCCCTGAGTTTGGTAGATCGTGGGTTTAAACCTGTCTGGTTTGTAGCATGCTCTCCCTGAGTTTGGTAGATCGTGGGTTTAAACCTGTCTGGTTTGTAGCATGCTCTCCCTGAGTTTGGTAAATCGTGGGTTTAAACCTGTATGGTTTGTAGCATGCTCTCCCTGAGTTTGGTAGACCATGGGTTTAAACCTGTCTGGTTTGTAGCATGCTCTCTCTGAGTTTGGTAGATCGTGGGTTTAAACCTGTATGGTTTGTAGCATGCTCTCCCTGAGTTTGGTAGATTGTGGGTTTAAACCTGTGTGGTTTGTAGCATGCTCTCCCTGAGTTTGGTAGATCGTGGGTTTAAACCTGTCTGGTTTGTAGCATGCTCTTCCTGAGTTTGGTAAATCGTGGGTTTAAACCTGTATGGTTTGTAGCATGCTCTCCCTGAGTTTGGTAGATTGTGGGTTTAAACCTGTCTGGTTTGTAGCTTGCTCTCCCTGAGTTTGGTAGATCGTGGGTTTAAACCCGTCTGGTTTGTAGCATGCTCTCCCTGAGTTTGGTAAATCGTGGGTTTAAACCTGTATGGTTTGTAGCATGCTCTCCCTGAGTTTGGTAGATCGTGGGTTTAAACCTGTCTGGTTTGTAGCATGCTCTCCCCGAGTTTGGTAGACCATGGGTTTAAACCTGTATGGTTTGTAGCATGCTCTCCTTGAGTTTGGTAGACCATGGGTTTAAACCTGTCTGGTTTGTAGCATGCTCTCCCTGAGTTTGGTAGATCGTGGGTTTAAACCTGTCTGGTTTGTAGCATGCTCTCCCTGAGTTTGGTAGACCATGGGTTTAAACCTGTCTGGTTTGTAGCATGCTCTCCCCGAGTTTGGTAGACCATGGGTTTAAACCTGTCTGGTTGGTAGCATGCTCTCCTTGAGTTTGGTAGACCATGGGTTTAAACCTGTCTGGTTTGTAGCATGCTCTCCCTGAGTTTGGTAGACCATGGGTTTAAACCTGTCTGGTTTGTAGCATGCTCTCCCTGAGTTTGGTAGACCATGGGTTTAAACCTGTCTGGTTTGTAGCATGCTCTCCCTGAGTTTGGTAGACCATGGGATTAAACCTGTCTGGTTTGTAGCATGCTCTCCCCGAGTTTGGTAGACCATGGGTTTAAACCTGTCTGGTTTGTAGCATGCTCTCCGAGTTTGGTAGACCATGGGTTTAAACCTGTCTGGTTTGTAGCATGCTCTCCCTGAGTTTGGTAGACCATGGGTTTAAACCTGTCTGGTTTGTAGCATGCTCTCCCTGAGTTTGGTAGATCGTGGGTTTAAACCCGTCTGGTTTGTAGCATGCTCTCCCTGAGTTTGGTAGATTGTGGGTTTAAACCTGTCTGGTTTGTAGCATGCTCTCCCTGAGTTTGGTAGATTGTGGGTTTAAACCTGTCTGGTTTGTAGCATGCTCTCCCTGAGTTTGGTAAATCGTGGGTTTAAACCTGTCTGGTTTGTAGCATGCTCTCCCTGAGTTTGGTAGATTGTGGGTTTAAACCTGTATGGTTTGTAGCATGCTCTCCGAGTTTGGTAGACCATGGGTTTAAACCTGTATGGTTTGTAGCATGCTCTCCCCGAGTTTGGTAAATCGTGGGTTTAAACCTGTATGGTTTGTAGCATGCTCTCCCTGAGTTTGGTAGACCATGGGTTTAAACCTGTCTGGTTTGTAGCATGCTCTCCCTGAGTTTGGTAGATCGTGGGTTTAAACTTGTCTGGTGTGTAGCATGCTCTCCTTGAGTTTGGTAGACCATGGGTTTAAACCTGTATGGTTTGTAGCATGCTCTCCCTGAGTTTGGTAGATCGTGGGTTTAAACCTGTCTGGTTTGTAGCATGCTCTCCTTGAGTTTGGTAGATCGTGGGTTTAAACCTGTATGGTTTGTAGCATGCTCTCCCTGAGTTTGGTAGATCGTGGGTTTAAACCTGTCTGGTTTGTAGCATGCTCTCCCTGAGTTTGGTAGATCGTGGGTTTAAACCTGTCTGGTTTGTAGCATGCTCTCCCTGAGTTTGGTAGATCGTGGGTTTAAACCTGTCTGGTTTGTAGCATGCTCTCCCTGAGTTTGGTAGATCGTGGGTTTAAACCTGTCTGATTTGTAGCATGCTCTCCCTGAGTTTGGTAGATCGTGGGTTTAAACCTGTCTGGTTTGTAGCATGCTCTCCCTGAGTTTGGTAGACCATGGGTTTAAACCTGTATGGTTTGTAGCATGCTCTCCCCGAGTTTGGTAAATCGTGGGTTTAAACCTGTATGGTTTGTAGCATGCTCTCCCTGAGTTTGGTAGACCATGGGTTTAAACCTGTCTGGTTTGTAGCATGCTCTCCCTGAGTTTGGTAGATCGTGGGTTTAAACCTGTCTGGTTTGTAGCATGCTCTCCCTGAGTTTGGTAGATCGTGGGTTTAAACCTGTCTGGTTTGTAGCATGCTCTCCCTGAGTTTGGTAAATCGTGGGTTTAAACCTGTATGGTTTGTAGCATGCTCTCCCTGAGTTTGGTAGACCATGGGTTTAAACCTGTCTGGTTTGTAGCATGCTCTCTCTGAGTTTGGTAGATCGTGGGTTTAAACCTGTATGGTTTGTAGCATGCTCTCCCTGAGTTTGGTAGATTGTGGGTTTAAACCTGTATGGTTTGTAGCATGCTCTCCCTGAGTTTGGTAGATCGTGGGTTTAAACCTGTCTGGTTTGTAGCATGCTCTCCCTGAGTTTGGTAAATCGTGGGTTTAAACCTGTATGGTTTGTAGCATGCTCTCCGAGTTTGGTAGACCATGGGTTTAAACCTGTCTGGTTTGTAGCATGCTCTCCCTGAGTTTGGTAGATCGTGGGTTTAAACCTGTCTGGTTTGTAGCATGCTCTCCCTGAGTTTGGTAGATCGTGGGTTTAAACCTGTCTGGTTTGTAGCATGCTCTCCCTGAGTTTGGTAGATCGTGGGTTTAAACCTGTCTGGTTTGTAGCATGCTCTCCCTGAGTTTGGTAAATCGTGGGTTTAAGCCTGTATGGTTTGTAGCATGCTCTCCCTGAGTTTAGTAGACCATGGGTTTAAACCTGTCTGGTTTGTAGCATGCTCTCTCTGAGTTTGGTAGATCGTGGGTTTAAACCTGTATGGTTTGTAGCATGCTCTCCCTGAGTTTGGTAGATCGTGGGTTTAAACCTGTCTGGTTTGTAGCATGCTCTCCCTGAGTTTGGTAGATCGTGGGTTTAAACCTGTCTGGTTTGTAGCATGCTCTCCCTGAGTTTGGTAGACCATGGGTTTAAACCTGTATGGTTTGTAGCATGCTCTCCCTGAGTTTGGTAGATCATGGGTTTAAACCTGTCTGGTTTGTAGCATGCTCTCCCTGAGTTTGGTAGACCATGGGTTTAAACCTGTCTGGTTTGTAGCATGCTCTCCCCGAGTTTGGTAGATCGTGGGTTTAAACCTGTATGGTTTGTAGCATGCTCTCCCTGAGTTTGGTAGATCGTGGGTTTAAACCTGTCTGGTTTGTAGCATGCTCTCCCTGAGTTTGGTAGATCGTGGGTTTTAACCTGTCTGGTTTGTAGCATGCTCTCCCTGAGTTTGGTAGACCATGGGTTTAAACCTGTATGGTTTGTAGCATGCTCTCCCTGAGTTTGGTAGATCATGGGTTTAAACCTGTCTGGTTTGTAGCATGCTCTCCCTGAGTTTGGTAGACCATGGGTTTAAACCTGTCTGGTTTGTAGCATGCTCTCCCCGAGTTTGGTAGATCGTGGGTTTAAACCTGTATGGTTTGTAGCATGCTCTCCCTGAGTTTGGTAGATCGTGGGTTTAAACCTGTCTGGTTTGTAGCATGCTCTCCCTGAGTTTGGTAGATCGTGGGTTTAAACCTGTCTGGTTTGTAGCATGCTCTCCCTGAGTTTGGTAGATCGTGGGTTTAAACCTGTGTGGTTTGTAGCATGCTCTCCCTGAGTTTGGTAGACCATGGGTTTAAACCTGTATGGTTTGTAGCATGCTCTCCCCGAGTTTGGTAAATCGTGGGTTTAAACCTGTATGGTTTGTAGCATGCTCTCCCTGAGTTTGGTAGACCATGGGTTTAAACCTGTCTGGTTTGTAGCATGCTCTCCCTGAGTTTGGTAGATCGTGGGTTTAAACCTGTCTGGTTTGTAGCATGCTCTCCCTGAGTTTGGTAGATCGTGGGTTTAAACCTGTCTGGTTTGTAGCATGCTCTCCCTGAGTTTGGTAAATCGTGGGTTTAAACCTGTATGGTTTGTAGCATGCTCTCCCTGAGTTTGGTAGACCATGGGTTTAAACCTGTCTGGTTTGTAGCATGCTCTCTCTGAGTTTGGTAGATCGTGGGTTTAAACCTGTATGGTTTGTAGCATGCTCTCCCTGAGTTTGGTAGATTGTGGGTTTAAACCTGTATGGTTTGTAGCATGCTCTCCCTGAGTTTGGTAGATCGTGGGTTTAAACCTGTCTGGTTTGTAGCATGCTCTTCCTGAGTTTGGTAAATCGTGGGTTTAAACCTGTATGGTTTGTAGCATGCTCTTCCTGAGTTTGGTAGACCATGGGTTTAAACCTGTCTGGTTTGTAGCATGCTCTCCCTGAGTTTGGTAGATCGTGGGTTTAAACCTGTCTGGTTTGTAGCATGCTCTCCCTGAGTTTGGTAGATCGTGGGTTTAAACCTGTCTGGCTTGTAGCATGCTCTCCCTGAGTTTGGTAAATCGTGGGTTTAAACCTGTATGGTTTGTAGCATGCTCTCCCTGAGTTTGGTAGACCATGGGTTTAAACCTGTCTGGTTTGTAGCATGCTCTCTCTGAGTTTGGTAGATCGTGGGTTTAAACCTGTATGGTTTGTAGCATGCTCTCCCTGAGTTTGGTAGACCATGGGTTTAAACCTGTATGGTTTGTAGCATGCTCTCTCTGAGTTTGGTAGATTGTGGGTTTAAACCTGTCTGGTTTGTAGCATGCTCTCCCTGAGTTTGGTAGACCATGGGTTTAAACCTGTCTGGTTTGTAGCATGCTCTCCCCGAGTTTGGTAGACCATGGGTTTAAACCTGTCTGGTTTGTAGCATGCTCTCCTTGAGTTTGGTAGACCAAGGGTTTAAACCTGTCTGGTTTGTGGCATGCTCTCCCTGAGTTTGGTAGACCATGGGTTTAAACCTGTCTGGTTTGTAGCATGCTCTCCCTGAGTTTGGTAGATCGTGGGTTTAAACCTGTCTGGTTTGTAGCATGCTCTCCCTGAGTTTGGTAGACCATGGGTTTAAACCTGTATGGTTTGTAGCATGCTCTCCCTGAGTTTTGTAGATCGTGGGTTTAAACCTGTCTGGTTTGTAGCATGCTCTCCCTGAGTTTGGTAGACCATGGGTTTAAACCTGTCTGGTTTGTAGCATGCTCTCCCTGAGTTTGGTAAATCGTGGGTTTAAACCTGTCTGGTTTGTAGCATGCTCTCCCTGAGTTTGGTAGACCATGGGTTTAAACCTGTATGGTTTGTAGCATGCTCTCCCTGAGTTTGGTAGATCGTGGGTTTAAACCTGTCTGGTTTGTAGCATGCTCTCCCTGAGTTTGGTAGACCATGGGTTTAAACCTGTCTGGTTTGTAGCATGCTCTCCCTGAGTTTGGTAGATCGTGGGTTTAAACCTGTCTGGTTTGTAGCATGCTCTCCCTGAGTTTGGTAGATCGTGGGTTTAAACCTGTCTGGTTTGTAGCATGCTCTCCCTGAGTTTGGTAGACCATGGGTTTAAACCTGTCTGGTTTGTAGCATGCTCTCCCTGAGTTTGGTAGACCATGGGTTTAAACCTGTCTGGTTTGTAGCATGCTCTCCCTGAGTTTGGTAGACCATGGGTTTAAACCTGTCTGGTTTGTAGCATGCTCTCCCTGAGTTTGGTAGACCATGGGTTTAAACCTGTCTGGTTTGTAGCATGCTCTCCCTGAGTTTGGTAGACCATGGGTTTAAACCTGTCTGGTTTGTAGCATGCTCTCCTTGAATTTGGTAGGCCATGGGTTTAAACCTGTCTGGTTTGTAGCATGCTCTCCTTGAGCTTGGTAGACCATGGGTTTAAACCTGTCTGGTTTGTAGCATGCTTTCCCTGAGTTTGGTAGACCATGGGTTTAAACCTGTCTGGTTTGTAGCATGCTCTCCCTGAGTTTGGTAGACCATGGGTTTAAACCTGTATGGTTTGTAGCATGCTCTCCCTGAGTTTGGTAGACCATGGGTTTAAACCTGTCTGGTTTGTAGCATGCTCTCTCTGAGTTTGGTAGATCGTGGGTTTAAACCTGTATGGTTTGTAGCATGCTCTCCCTGAGTTTGGTAGATTGTGGGTTTAAACCTGTATGGTTTGTAGCATGCTCTCCCTGAGTTTGGTAGATCGTGGGTTTAAACCTGTCTGGTTTGTAGCATGCTCTCCCTGAGTTTGGTAAATCGTGGGTTTAAACCTGTATGGTTTGTAGCATGCTCTCCCTGAGTTTGGTAGACCATGGGTTTAAACCTGTCTGGTTTGTAGCATGCTCTCCCTGAGTTTGGTAGATCGTGGGTTTAAACCTGTCTGGTTTGTAGCATGCTCTCCCTGAGTTTGGTAGATCGTGGGTTTAAACCTGTCTGGTTTGTAGCATGCTCTCCCTGAGTTTGGTAAATCGTGGGTTTAAACCTGTATGGTTTGTAGCATGCTCTCCCTGAGTTTGGTAGACCATGGGTTTAAACCTGTCTGGTTTGTAGCATGCTCTCTCTGAGTTTGGTAGACCATGGGTTTAAACCTGCATGGTTTGTAGCATGCTCTCCCTGAGTTTGGTAGACCATGGGTTTAAACCTGTATGGTTTGTAGCATGCTCTCCCTGAGTTTGGTAGACCATGGGTTTAAACCTGTCTGGTTTGTAGCATGCTCTCTCTGAGTTTGGTAGACCATGGGTTTAAACCTGTCTGGTTTGTAGCATGCTCTCCCTGAGTTTGGTAGACCATGGGTTTAAACCTGCATGGTTTGTAGCATGCTCTCCCTGAGTTTGGTAGACCATGGGTTTAAACCTGTATGGTTTGTAGCATGCTCTCCCTGAGTTTGGTAGATCGTGGGTTTAAACCTGTCTGGTTTGTAGCATGCTCTCCCTGAGTTTGGTAGACCATGGGTTTAAACCTGTCGGGTCAAACCAAAGACAACAAAATTGGTACACAGCATTAAGGAGTAAGAGCAAAGGTTAATAGGCTTGGAATCAGAAAAATGTGCCCGAGTGGAGCGACATGTCTCACCACAGATTATTGTTTCAATGAGCCATCGCTATAAAATCAAAAGCATGTTGTTTTAGTACAAAGCGTACATCATCATCATCTCATCAGAATCACAGAATTTAACTTTTTCTTGCCATATGACTGAAAAATTGCTCGCTTAGAATTAACCAATAATCACTCATTCACTTACTAACAAAATACAACCAGAGACTCTCAAGAGGTTGTATCACTCAACAGATTTATATGAAACAAACAAGATCAAGGGCTTTTTCCTGCATCAGTTTCAATGAAAATGATTCTTGTCCTGTGAAAGTTATCACTAGGTAAAATATATTTGAAAAAACTCAGGAAGAAATTCATATGGAATTTAGAGGAAAAAAAATGGGACTGACATATAAAAATAAATTTGGACGATCATTGTTCCATTTTCCTATATCTCAAACACCATAGCAGCACAACAAATCTGTTGGATACTGCAGACTGGATTTTTTTCTCAGGATTTCAATGGGTTCCTCGACATAATGTTTTTTTCACAACAGTTTTTCTTTAATATATTTTACATTTTCTGAAGTTATGTAAATTTTTTTCGTTTTGCTAAAAGCAGAATAAACCATTTTTTTTGGGGGGGGGGGGGGGGGGGGGGGGTCAAAATCAGGGATAGAATAATTATTTTTCAACCCATCCTTGAAAAAGAAGGTTTATCATAAAAAATTAGAAAGAAATAAGAATGTTGTTTAATTCAAGCATGACTAGCTAATACATTAAAGAAATGATAGACTTCATCAGTGTCACACACACCCACAACAGTGCTACATTCTGTACACTTTACAGGATGAAAATTATCATCATCCTCTGATTTCTTCTGCTTTTTAGAATATTTCTTCTTCTGTAATGGCTGCTTTAATAGTTCTGCAGTATCAACATGACAATTCTTAACAAACATAGCTCTGTACTGGTTCTGATAAATATCATGTCTGAAAGTATTAATACAACAATTCTTAACAAACATAGCTCTGTACTGGCTCTAAGGGGGAAACGATTCACCGTATGTACCGAAATCACCATTATTTTGGGGACGGTTCGGTTCACGATACGTGGATGCCACTTACGATACAAACGATATGATGCTCATTTTTTGAAAAAAAGGAGTGTTGAACTTCTGTTTTCTTCTTTTGGTGATCATTTAATTAATATTTTGAGAAAAGTGAATTGATTAATTTACGCTTTGAAAATTAATTAATCAAATATTAAATATTCATAATTTCTGCTAGTACGTAAGCGACCTCATATAAAAAAAAACATGGCAGCGCCCATGTCGCCCAGCATGGACTTCAAGGAATAGTTAGTTTCCTACAAAACGTATCGCAATGCATATCAAATATCGCAATACGTATCGTTTGTGGAAAAAGTGTATCGTTACACCCCTAACTGGCTCTGATAAATATCATGTCTGAAAGTATTAATACCATAGTATTAATAAATGGGTGTTTTCATAATGGCCCTGTTATGTGTCCAAGGTCTGTAATAATGGCCCAAGGAGTCTGTATTGGCCCGAGGCAACGCCGAGGGACAATACACTGACTTTGAGGGCCATTATTACAGACCGAGGACACATAACAGGGCCATTATGAAAACACCCTTTTCTTAATACTTTTATTAACCAACTTAAATCATTATTTATGTATGGCTCACCAGGTGTTCGAAAATCGTATTTCCAGAATTTGTCTCCAGTAAAATATTAAGCATTCTTCATTTGTAGCACTCAATTGCGAAAAATATTCTACGGGTTCAGCTTCTTTAGGCGGTGGGTGTTTTGCTCCCATAGGTAACTACATGCGGAAAAATAAATTCATCAGAATTTAAAACTGTCCACAAATTTATAGTGGACATTTAGATGGACAGTATCATCGTCTGACTATTCCGAACTATCTCCGCATATTTCAATATCTGAACCTTGATTGGCATTATCGATTTTGTCGTCACTTCATTTTTCTGGAGACCCCTTTATGACCCTTTCAGCAGTGTGACGTCATTTATTTCATGACGTCATTTTAACAATATTGTGACGTTTCTTACCGTTTCTTTTTAATTTTAAAGAAGTTCTACATGTGAAACATATGTATCTGATTTCAAATTGTGCAATCTAATTATTATGTATTTGCGGAACTTATTCATAAAGAAAATAAATGTAAGTTTCTTTCTCGAGTGACAAATTATATGTCCCTAGTCAAAGGGCTAACACAACACATCCTGGTCATCTGCCCAACTGAACTTTGCACACGATGACGTATCGAAATCTAGTCTATTTCACTCATCACGATTTTCGAATCCCCTGTTATCTGTTTTAAAAAAATAACGATTTTTTAGTCAAAAACGAATTTCACGTTTTCAAGATGGTGGATCCTCGTAGTTACGGCTTGCAGATTGAAAAGTTCATCGAGTTATGAACGAATAAAAAAAAAATAGGTGAGTGTCCTTGTCCAATCAAAAGGCACAGAAACATTATACTTTAATACTTTAATACAAACTCCAGAAAACAGACGACAAAAATCAACGAGTTACTTCCCTTACATAATGTACAATACGAAAAAAATACGGACTTATCGGGACGTCCAATAGGGAAAAAATACGGCTTCCGGTTGTACAATACGGAAAAATAATGTATGGTCACATGTCTTAAATGGGTGTTTTTGATTGGATTAAAATTATAGCTGTATAATAATACATAATAATAGATTGTTCATATGAAATGAAGCCATGATGCGTCCTTGTGTATGACTGCCATTGATTTACAGGTAAGTTGTACACGAGATAAAAATAGATTTATTATTGTTTTGTTTATTTCATATTACTATTGTTTCGTTTATTTCATATTTAAAATTGCTAACTAAAGCAGATACCATTTTAATCTTCAATTTTTATAAATAAATAATCAGGTTTTTGAAAATTATTGAATTATGAAGTACTGGTTCCCATCAAATATTACAATAACAATTAGGTTAGGTTAGGTTTTTGGTGTTTAACGCCACTTTCAACAATATTTCAGTTATATCGTGGCGGTCGGTTTTATTGGTGGAGACCACCGACCTACCACAAGTCACTGACAAACTTTATGACCTAATGTTGTATCGAGTACACCTCGCCTGAGCGGGATTCGAACTCACAACGTTAGTGGTGACAGGCACTGATTGCATAGGTAATAATAAATCCAACTACTATATGATCACGAACACGACGGCCCTCTATAACAATTATGATAACAATAAATTGATAGTTATTGAAAGAAAGTAACAAAAAAAGAATGATATTTCAATACAGTTATTCTTTTTTCTAAATGTTACCCACAAAGGACAGAAATATTTACAGATAACTGAACACATTTTTTCATTGCATTACACATTTGTCTTGCCAAATTTTAAGATTTATTCATGCATTTGTCCTCTACATGAACGGGTCAATAGCTGATGCGGATTACAAACCCGATCTAGCTTTTTTCTCCCCGAGATTTTAGGAGCCTAAAGGGGTGCAGATAATGCACAAATGCAGGTAATATATGGCTGTTTACTGTAATATTCTTTAACCAACAGATTCTACCTTCCTAGTTAGTAGTCAGTTAACTACCAGTATTCATTTACCCTGCTATTGTACTGTCCACGTAACCAACAGATCCTACCTTCCTAGTTAGTAGTCAGTTAACTACCAGTATTCATTTACCCTGCTATTGTACTGTCCACGTAACCAACAGATCCTACCTTCCTAGTTAATAGTCAGTTAACTACCAGTATTCATTTACCCTGCTATTGTACTGTCCACGTAACCAACAGATCCTACCTTCCTAGTTAGTAGTCAGTTAACTATCAGTATTCATTTACCCTACTATTGTACTGTCCACGTTTATGTTGTCATTCAATGTTTGTGATAGTGTACATACTTTTAGGTAGAAGCTAATCTGTGGAGGTTTACATACTTTTAGGAAGAAGTTAATCTGTGGAGGTTTACATACTTTTAGGTAGAAGCTAATCTGTGGAGGTTTACATACTTTTAGGTAGAAGTTAATCTGTGGAGGTTTACATACTTTTAGGTAGAAGCTAATCTGTGGAGGTGTACATACTTTTAGGTAGAAGTTAATCTGTGGAGGTTTACATACTTTTAGGTAGAAGTTAATCTGTGGAGGTTTACATGCTTTTAGGTAGAAGTTAATCTGTGGAGGTTTACATACTTTTAGGTAGAAGTTAATCTGTGGAGGTTTACATGCTTTTAGGTAGAAGTTAATCTGTGGAGGTTTACATACTTTTAGGTAGAAGTTAATCTGTGGAGGTTTACATACTTTTAGGTAGAAGTTAATCTGTTGAGGTTTACATTCTTTTAGGTAGAAGTTAATCTGTGGAGGTTTACATACTTTTAGGTAGAAGTTAATCTGTGGAGGTTTACATACTTTTAGGTAGAAGTTAATCTGTTGAGGTTTACATTCTTTTAGGTAGAAGTTAATCTGTGGAGGTTTACATACTTTTAGGTAGAAGTTAATCTGTGGAGGTTTACATACTTTTAGGTAGAAGTTAATCTGTGGAGGTTTACATACTTTTAGGTAGAAGTTAATCTGTGGAGGTTTACATACTTTTAGGTAGAAGTTAATCTGTGGAGGTTTACATACTTTTAGGTAGAAATTAATCTGTGGAGGTTTACATACTTTTAGGTAGAAGTTAATCTGTGGAGGTTTACATACTTTTAGGTAGAAGTTAATCTGTGGAGGTTTACATACTTTTAGGTAGAAGTTAATCTGTGGAGGTTTACATACTTTTAGGAAGAAGTTAATATGTGGAGGTTTACATACTTTTAGGTAGAAGCTAATCTGTGGAGGTTTACATACTTTTAGGTAGAAATTAATCTGTGGAGGTTTACATACTTTTAGGTAGAAGTTAATCTGTGGAGGTTTACATACTTTTAGGTAGAAGTTAATCTGTTGAGGTTTACATTCTTTTAGGTAGAAGTTAATCTGTGGAGGTTTACATACTTTTAGGTAGAAGTTAATCTGTGGAGGTTTACATACTTTTAGGTAGAAGTTAATCTGTGGAGGTTTACATACTTTTAGGTAGAAGTTAATCTGTGGAGGTTTACATACTTTTAGGTAGAAGTTAATCTGTGGAGGTTTACATACTTTTAGGTAGAAGTTAATCTGTGGAGGTTTACATACTTTTAGGTAGAAGTTAATCTATGGAGGTTTACATACTTTTAGGTAGAAGTTAATCTGTGGAGGGTTACATACTTTTAGGTAGAAGTTAATCTGTGGAGGTTTACATACTTTTAGGTAGAAGTTAATCTGTGGAGGTTTACATACTTTTAGGTAGAAGTTAATCTGTGGAGGTTTACATACTTTTAGGAAGAAGTTAATCTGTGGAGGTTTACATACTTTTAGGTAGAAGCTAATCTGTGGAGGTTTACATACTTTTAGGTAGAAGTTAATCTGTGGAGGTTTACATACTTTTAGGTAGAAGTTAATCTGTGGAGGTTTACATACTTTTAGGTAGAAGTTAATCTGTGGAGGTTTACATACATTTAGGTAGAAATTAATCTGTGGAGGGTTACATACTTTTAGGTAGAAGTTAATCTGTGGAGGTTTACATACTTTTAGGTAGAAGTTAATCTGTGGAGGTTTACATACTTTTAGGTAGAAATTAATCTGTGGAGGGTTACATACTTTTAGGTAGAAGTTAATCTGTGGAGGTTTACATGCTTTTAGGTAGAAGTTAATCTGTGGAGGTTTACATGCTTTTAGGTAGAAGTTAATCTGTGGAGGTTTACATACTTTTAGGTAGAAGTTAATCTGTGGAGGTTTACATACTTTTAGGTAGAAATTAATCTGTGGAGGGTTACATACTTTTAGGTAGAAGTTAATCTGTGGAGGTTTACATGCTTTTAGGTAGAAGTTAATCTGTGGAGGTTTACATGCTTTTAGGTAGAAGTTAATCTGTGGAGGTTTACATACTTTTAGGTAGAAGTTAATCTGTGGAGGTTTACATACTTTTAGGTAGAAGTTAATCTGTGGAGGTTTACATACTTTTAGGTAGAAGTTAATCTGTGGAGGTTTACATACTTTTAGGTAGAAATTAATCTGTGGAGGGTTACATACTTTTAGGTAGAAGTTAATCTGTGGAGGTTTACATGCTTTTAGGTAGAAGTTAATCTGTGGAGGTTTACATACTTTTAGGTAGAAGTTAATCTGTGGAGGTTTACATACTTTTAGGAAGAAGTTAATCTGTGGAGGTTTACATACTTTTAGGTAGAAGCTAATCTGTGGAGGTTTACATACTTTTAGGTAGAAGTTAATCTGTGGAGGGTTACATACTTTTAGGTAGAAGTTAATCTGTGGAGGTTTACATATTTTAGGTAGAAGTTAATCTGTGGAGGTTTACATACTTTTAGGTAGAAGTTAATCTGTGGAGGTTTACATACTTTTAGGAAGAAGTTAATCTGTGGAGGTTTACATACTTTTAGGTAGAAGTTAATCTGTGGAGGTTTACATACTTTTAGGTAGAAGTTAATCTGTGGAGGTTTACATACTTTTAGGTAGAAGTTAATCTGTGGAGGTTTACATTCTTTTAGGTAGAAGCTGATCTGTTAAAGTTTACATACTTTTAGGTAGAAGCTAATCTGTGGAGGTTTACATACTTTTAGGTCGAAATTAATCTGTGGAGGTTTACATACTTTTAGGTAGAAGTTAATCTGTGGAGGTTTACATACTTTTAGGAAGAAGTTAATCTGTGGAGGTTTACATACTTTTAGGTAGAAGTTAATCTGTGGAGGTTTACATACTTTTAGGTAGAAGTTAATCTGTGGAGGTTTACATACTTTTAGGTAGAAGTTAATCTGTGGAGGTTTACATTCTTTTAGGTAGAAGCTGATCTGTTAAAGTTTACATACTTTTAGGTAGAAGCTAATCTGTGGAGGTTTACATACTTTTAGGTAGAAATTAATCTGTGGAGGTTTACATACTTTTAGGTAGAAGTTAATCTGTGGAGGTTTACATACTTTTAGGAAGAAGTTAATCTGTGGAGGTTTACATACTTTTAGGTAGAAGTTAATCTGTGGAGGTTTACATACTTTTAGGTAGAAGTTAATCTGTGGAGGTTTACATACTTTTAGGTAGAAGTTAATCTGTGGAGGTTTACATTCTTTTAGGTAGAAGCTGATCTGTTAAAGTTTACATACTTTTAGGTAGAAGCTAATCTGTGGAGGTTTACATACTTTTAGGTAGAAATTAATCTGTGGAGGTTTACATACTTTTAGGTAGAAGCTAATCTGTGGAGGTTTACATACTTTTAGGTAGAAGTTAATCTGTGGAGGTTTACATACTTTTAGGTAGAAGTTAATCTGTGGAGGGTTACATACTTTTAGGTAGAAGCTAATCTGTTAAAGTTTACATACTTTTAGGTAGAAGCTAATCTGTGGAGGTTTACATACTTTTAGGTAGAAGTTAATCTGTGGAGGTTTACATACTTTTAGGTAGAAGCTAATCTGTGGAGGTTTACATACTTTTAGGTAGAAGTTAATCTGTGGAGGTTTACATACTTTTAGGTAGAAGTTAATCTATGGAGGTTTACATACTTTTAGGTAGAAGTTAATCTGTGGAGGTTTACATACTTTTAGGTAGAAGTTAATCTGTGGAGGTTTACATACTTTTAGGTAGAAGTTAATCTGTGGAGGTTTACATACTTTTAGGTAGAAGTTAATCTGTGGAGGTTTACATACTTTTAGGTAGAAGTTAATCTGTGGAGGTTTACATACTTTTAGGTAGAAGTTAATCTGTGGAGGTTTACATACTTTTAGGTAGAAGTTAATCTGTGGAGGTTTACATACTTTTAGGTAGAAGTTAATCTGTGGAGGTTTACATACTTTTAGGAAGAAGTTAATCTGTGGAGGTTTACATACTTTTAGGTAGAAGCTAATCTGTGGAGGTTTACATACTTTTAGGTAGAAGTTAATCTGTGGAGGTTTACATACTTTTAGGTAGAAGTTAATCTGTGGAGGTTTACATACTTTTAGGTAGAAGTTAATCTGTGGAGGTTTACATACTTTTAGGTAGAAGTTAATCTGTGGAGGTTTACATACTTTTAGGTAGAAGTTAATCTGTGGAGGTTTACATACTTTTAGGTAGAAGTTAATCTGTGGAGGGTTACATACTTTTAGGTAGAAGCTAATCTGTTAAAGTTTACATACTTTTAGGTAGAAGCTAATCTGTGGAGGTTTACATACTTTTAGGTAGAAGTTAATCTGTGGAGGTTTACATACTTTTAGGTAGAAGCTAATCTGTGAAGGTTTACATACTTTTAGGTAGAAGTTAATCTGTTGAGGTTTACATTCTTTTAGGTAGAAGTTAATCTGTGGAGGTTTACATACTTTTAGGTAGAAGTTAATCTGTGGAGGTTTACATACTTTTAGGTAGAAGTTAATCTGTGGAGGTTTACATACTTTTAGGTAGAAGTTAATCTGTGGAGGTTTACATACTTTTAGGTAGAAGTTAATCTGTGGAGGTTTACATACTTTTAGGTAGAAGTTAATCTGTGGAGGTTTACATACTTTTAGGTAGAAGTTAATCTGTGGAGGTTTACATACTTTTAGGTAGAAGTTAATCTGTGGAGGTTTACATACTTTTAGGAAGAAGTTAATCTGTGGAGGTTTACATACTTTTAGGTAGAAGTTAATCTGTGGAGGGTTACATACTTTTAGGTAGAAGTTAATCTGTGGAGGTTTACATACTTTTAGGTAGAAGTTAATCTGTGGAGGTTTACATACTTTTAGGTAGAAGTTAATCTGTGGAGGTTTACATACTTTTAGGTAGAAGTTAATCTGTGGAGGTTTACATACTTTTAGGTAGAAGTTAATCTGTGGAGGTTTACATACTTTTAGGTAGAAGTTAATCTGTGGAGGTTTACATACTTTTAGGTAGAAGTTAATCTGTGGAGGTTTACATACTTTTAGGTAGAAGTTAATCTGTGGAGGTTTACATACTTTTAGGTAGAAGTTAATCTGTGGAGGTTTACATACTTTTAGGTAGAAGTTAATCTGTGGAGGTTTACATACTTTTAGGAAGAAGTTAATCTGTGGAGGTTTACATACTTTTAGGTAGAAGTTAATCTGTGGAGGGTTACATACTTTTAGGTAGAAGTTAATCTGTGGAGGTTTACATACTTTTAGGTAGAAGTTAATCTGTGGAGGTTTACATACTTTTAGGTAGAAGTTAATCTGTGGAGGTTTACATACTTTTAGGAAGAAGTTAATCTGTGGAGGTTTACATACTATTAGGTAGAAGTTAATCTGTGGAGGTTTACATACTTTTAGGTAGAAGTTAATCTGTGGAGGTTTACATACTTTTAGGAAGAAGTTAATCTGTGGAGGTTTACATACTTTTAGGAAGAAGTTAATCTGTGGAGGTTTACATACTTTTAGGTAGAAGCTAATCTGTGGAGGTTTACATACTTTTAGGTAGAAGTTAATCTGTGGAGGTTTACATACTTTTAGGTAGAAGCTAATCTGTGGAGGTTTACATACTTTTAGGTAGAAGTTAATCTGTTAAAGTTTACATACTTTTAGGTAGAAGTTAATCTGTGGAGGTTTACATACTTTTAGGTAGAAGTTAATCTGTTGAGGTTTACATTCTTTTAGGTAGAAGTTAATCTGTGGAGGTTTACATACTTTTAGGTAGAAGTTAATCTGTGGAGGTTTACATACTTTTAGGAAGAAGTTAATCTGTGGAGGTTTACATACTTTTAGGTAGAAGTTAATCTGTGGAGGTTTACATACTTTTAGGTAGAAGTTAATCTGTGGAGGTTTACATACTTTTAGGTAGAAGTTAATCTGTGGAGGTTTACATTCTTTTAGGTAGAAGCTGATCTGTTAAAGTTTACATACTTTTAGGTAGAAGCTAATCTGTGGAGGTTTACATACTTTTAGGTAGAAATTAATCTGTGGAGGTTTACATACTTTTAGGTAGAAGTTAATCTGTGGAGGTTTACATACTTTTAGGTAGAAGTTAATCTGTGGAGGTTTACATACTTTTAGGTAGAAGTTAATCTGTGGAGGGTTACATACTTTTAGGTAGAAGCTAATCTGTTAAAGTTTACATACTTTTAGGTAGAAGCTAATCTGTGGAGGTTTACATACTTTTAGGTAGAAGTTAATCTGTGGAGGTTTACATACTTTTAGGTAGAAGCTAATCTGTGGAGGTTTACATACTTTTAGGTAGAAGTTAATCTGTGGAGGTTTACATACTTTTAGGTAGAAGTTAATCTGTGGAGGTTTACATACTTTTAGGTAGAAGTTAATCTGTGGAGGTTTACATACTTTTAGGTAGAAGTTAATCTGTGGAGGTTTACATACTTTTAGGTAGAAGTTAATCTGTGGAGGTTTACATACTTTTAGGTAGAAGTTAATCTGTGGAGGTTTACATACTTTTAGGTAGAAGTTAATCTGTGGAGGTTTACATACTTTTAGGTAGAAGTTAATCTGTGGAGGTTTACATACTTTTAGGTAGAAGTTAATCTGTGGAGGTTTACATACTTTTAGGTAGAAGTTAATCTGTGGAGGTTTACATACTTTTAGGAAGAAGTTAATCTGTGGAGGTTTACATACTTTTAGGTAGAAGCTAATCTGTGGAGGTTTACATACTTTTAGGTAGAAGTTAATCTGTGGAGGTTTACATACTTTTAGGTAGAAGTTAATCTGTGGAGGTTTACATACTTTTAGGTAGAAGTTAATCTGTGGAGGTTTACATACTTTTAGGTAGAAGTTAATCTGTGGAGGTTTACATACTTTTAGGTAGAAGTTAATCTGTGGAGGTTTACATACTTTTAGGTAGAAGTTAATCTGTGGAGGGTTA
>OY726519.1:127246474-127350472 GCA_963383655.1 Bathymodiolus septemdierum | reverse complement strand
ATAGTGTATATCATACATGTTTCATTCTCCGACACGTGACGGAATTGTAAGGTAGGTTTTAGTTAATAGTGTATATCATACATGTTCCATTCTCCGACACTTGACGGAATTGTAAGGTAGGTTTTAGTTAATAGTGTATATCATACATGTTTCATTCTCCGACACTTGACGGAATTGTAAGGTAGGTTTTAGTTAATAGTGTATAGCATACATGTTTCATTCTCCGACACTTGACGGAATTGTAAGGTAGGTTTTAGTTAATAGTGTATATCATACATGTTCCATTCTCCGACACTTGACGGAATTGTAAGGTAGGTTTTAGTTAATAGTGTATAGCATACATGTTTCATTCTCCGACACTTGACGGAATTGTAAGGTTAAAGGTTAAGGTAATGAGTTTTTTTTACTGTTGTTGCTAGTGATGGAAGTCCAGAATCACGTTTCAAGTACTTTTATTCCTATTTCAACATTATAAGGAACTATGGCATGTCTTTAGCGTGTAAGGAGTGTAGCACTCGGTGTCCCCAAACACAATGAACTCATTTTCATCCTACTTACCGAGTGATGAATCAGATTCATGGGACGTACACTTAGGAGGGGATTGCATCCCGTCATAGAGGAGTGATAAAAACGACAATAACGACTGGTCATATGTGTCATGCCTATATCCAGTCTCGGTATACTAAACATGGTATTATTTATTGTTCATTTTTGTATTTTCAACATGGTATTATTTTTTGTTCATTTTTGTATTTTCAACATTATTTTTTTTTCTTTCATTTTTTGAATTTTCCTGTTGATTATAGATGACATGATTTACAAAATAAAACTGGCTCATACCAATATTTCTTAACCCCTCCACTTTTTAGGTGGCTGAGCCAAGCCATAGATTACAAATCAAATAGAAATGAAATTATAGATGAGCTTAATTTCATAATAAAATGACCTGCTAAACCGTTCTCTTCATAATTATTATAGATATATGGTCACTATCGACGCGTTTTTTTCCCACTTTCTAAAACCCACAGTCGACCCAATAATATCTTATTACATTAATTGCACCCTTCTATATTTTCGGTCAGAAAACGATCCAAGATTTTGAAAGATGCCTCTTTCGTGCTTTATAAGTTATAACAGAAACATCCAAACTAATAAAGTATAACGTAAAAACGTCAAATAATCCATATTCTCCCACAATCAGACTTGCACAATCAGACAAGTACCAGGAGGAATGGCTCGTGTCATTCAATCCAGACAACTATGTACTAAAACTGTAAGAACAAACCCCGCCTGTATTATTTAACAATACACTGCATAACCAACTTCTTACCACCGGGTTTGTAACTAGATTAACACGACGGGTGGCACTGGTGGAGCAGGAACTGCCACCCTTCCGGAGCACATGAGTTCACCCCCAGTTTTTAGTGGGGTTCGTGTTACTCGATCTTTAGTTTGATGTGTATGTTTTGTAGATCGTTCTTTGTCCTTTTGTCCTTTTTCCTTTGGCCATTGTGTTGTCCGTTCTTCTTCGATATATATACGGATTCTGATTACCCCTTTTAGTAAAATTTCAAAGTTTTAATCGCTCGTGTATATCTTCTTGATATTTTCAACATAACTTTGAATGTTAATATCTCAGAGGCGTAGGAATGGATCGGAAAAAGGGGCAAGCTTATGGAGAGGACCTGAAAATGTGGGGAGCTTCGGAAATGGACTGGAATTTAAGTGTGTGTGTGTGTGTGTGGAGGAGGGGGGGGGGGGGGGCAATTCTACAGAAATTCGGGGTTGGGGTCAAGCAGATCGTCATTTTGCGGCACATTATCGCTTATTTCTCAATAAATATACGATGATATAGCCAAAATGTTTCATCTGACAGCAGGAAATGGTTAATAAAGCATTTATTGCCCCTAAGTTCATGCAAAAAAACAAATAAATAAACAGAATTCTTACCTTCTTCTTGCCTTCTTACAGTCCGGTTCCGTTCCGGAATTAGATATGCACGAGTCCAAACATTTTTTGCCGGGTCCGTTTGTACACAGTGAATTCAGAAGAGCCCGTTTTAGTCGGTTTTAAGAGCTTCATGTAGCTCATGGTATTTGCTACATGTATATATTATATGTGCCGACTTTAAATAAAATTTACTTACTTACTTAAGAGTCCGCAAAAAAAAAAGTGGAGTAGAGCAAAATATATGCCCCTCCCACTTTTGAAAGTGGGGATATCCCCGCGGTTATTACGCCCCTATATCCAATGCTTTAGACACCTCAAATGCGGGATGGTGACAAACAGTTGTAAAATACAGTTTATAAATATGATTACAGACAAGCACATTTTGAAATGTATAAATTAAGGCCTATGTGTATATTATTGTTTTCCAAGCGAGTCTTTTTATAGGCCTATTATATAGTTATTGTTTTTCAAGCGAGTCTTTTCATAGGCCTAATCCTAAGTATGATGTTGACATTTTATTAGAAGTACATTCTGAAATGTAGAAATTTAAATAGACAGAAACACACACCTTTTAAGGTGCCCCTAATTTACATCAAGTATGATATATAAAACACCTGTTTCGATTGGTCATTGTAAAACTGACAGGTGTGCTTTTTCGTTCGTTTTTTATTTAATAATGTCTAGATATATCAAAAACTGATAAATTACTTGTATATTTCAATATTATATTTGACACAGATTAGAACTGGTGAAAAATGTTGTAGAAAAAAAGAAATACCGAAAGAAAAAAGTATTCAGTGGAAAACTTTAAACCAATCAGAAAGCGTGTTACATTTAGTAAAAACTTCACGATCTTGGCAGTTTGAATGCAGACAGAAAAATATTATGGGACATGATCATGCATAGATGGAGAGGAAAACTCAGAGGGTGCTGCGGTCCCCATTACTGAAGAGGAGGAGCCGTGTTATCCCTATAAACCAACGTGTAAGTAAATACCCCCATGACCATGTTGAAATCTTGCAACGTTTTTAAAATGAAAACAACGTGCATCACAGGACAGTTTGTTTACCTTGACAAACCTCACAGTACAGTACAGTTGTAAAATCGATTGTTTACTCATCACTATAATCATACTTATTCTGACTAATTCACAAGTTAAGATACACAACATAATAGATGACATGAAATTTAACTGATAATGCCTTTTCAAGATTTTCAAGAACAGGTAAAATTTTAATTCCCACTCTCAAGACGAGTTATGAAATATACTTACAATATGATGCATAGTTTATTAATAAGAGAGAACAACTGAAATTCTTTTATTATAACTGAATCAACGGCAGAAATGAATTCTAGCCTTGTCTATGTTATCCGCCGTTCCTATCCACAATTTCTCCTTCTGCCCTCAAGTTACCGAACATCAGCTACATCATCAGTACATGTACATAATACTGAAATAATTGACATTTTAGTCCTCATGCTATCCCTTTTTAAATGAAGTGTCAGATGGGTAAATTTCATTCTTTGTGATCTTGGATTTTTTTTTTCATGAGGGACCATTATGGTCGTGATCGTATGGTAGTTGGGTTTATGCAATCAATACCTATCACCACTAAAGTTGTGAGTTTAAATCCCACTCATGGAGAGGTGTACTCGATACAACATTATATGACAGTGTTCCAGCTAGATCCTTTTCACTGGGCGGACCAAACCGCCCGCCCATTTTCAAAGTCTATATGTCTTTTTTAATAAAATGTATCGTTTATTTTGAAGTTTTGTAATGATCCGCCATTTTTCTCGATTACGCTTCCTTGTAAGCATTGTGTGTGCATCGTAATCAATATTCTACCTGTTTACCTTAACAATTAAGGAAAACAGCTGATTGACCGTAGGCTGTTTGCAACAGCTGATTGACTCTAGCTAATTGAAAGTGATTAAAACTCATCAAATAAACAAATTTAGCATGTTGTCTTATTTCTGTCACAATGCCCAAACGTGACAGACGTTTGAAGGAAGAAATTAAAAAATGCAAAGAAACAAACAGAAGTTTGAATGACTTTTTTAGTACTAGGGGAGTTTTAGATATATTTTTTTAGCATCTTGATGGTGTTGAGCTTTTAATTAATTTGAATCCCTTACAATAGCAATAAAAATATATTTAAAAGAAATAGAAATCACCACTTCGATATTTTTACAGTAGAATTTTACATCACTAACAGTGGTTCAAAGTGTTTTCTATTATTAGCAAATTAAAATTTTGATAATTTTTTTTTTTTAATCCAATTTTAAAATGTTGAACTTTCAAATTCATCTGAAACTTAAACAAGTGATTAAATAGAGGAATGTCATGAAAGGAGCATCATGGCATGCCTTAAGCTTTTATTAAATGAAAAGCTTGGTTTATCAGCACTGTACCCCAATAATATCATACACTTAACGAGTACAGCTGCTGTGTTACCTCTGAGAACAGCAGAAGTAGAAAGGGTATTTTCACAGGTCAAATTGGTAAAGTGTGATCACAGAAATCGCATGAAACAGGTCACAATGAACAATATTTTACATGTCAAACTAAATTGCAACAAACAATGTTATGAGCATGTGTCAGATACAGTAGTTGACAAGTTTTTTAGAGTTAATGACAGAAAGATAGAATTCTATCTAGGTTGATTTATTGAATAAACTGACCTATTTGCTCATGTATAAATAATAAAAGTAAATATTTCATTGTATACTTTATTTGATTTTACAGTGTCCCTAAAACATGCCTTTTTTGAAAATCCAACAGCGCACTAAAGAGCCCTTTTTCAGGACCAGCACCCTGCCCTTTTGAAATCCTAGCTGGAACACTGTATGATGAAGTTTGTCAGAGACTTACGACAGTCATTGGTTTTCTCCAGGTACTCCACCAATAAAGCTGACCACAACGATATAGCTGAAGTATTGTTGAAAATGAGCTTAAATCCTTCTATTCTGTGATTCATTTTGTAGGTTTTTATTTGTCGTGAATTATTTTGAGTCAAAATTATCTTACATTTTTTGTGATGGCCATCTATTTTTTGTGTGAACCTTTTCTATGAATGTGGTCTTCTTAGCGACACATGTGTTTTTTCTCAACTCGTTTTTGTCACTGGAACAGACATCTTTACTGGGACCCTCCGCCGAAACTTGTTGACATAGAAGACCTTACAAGTGAGGATGTACACAAATGTACAATGTAGCAAGGATAAGCGATGCTGTATCAATTACTTACAGTAGGGTTTCATATTGTCCGTCAAAGCGTTTTAGCATTTCATTTGCCTTGCATGAGTTGATTGTCTAATTCTTAATTCGGAATGGTTAAGATTACTTGAAATATTCTCCACTTCGGTCATCTTATTCAATGCTGTGTTTTATTGTGTCAAGGATATTTAAAAAAGGTTTAATTCCACCAATTGCCTCTTTTTAGTGTATATGTAGTGAAGATACCTCAATATGGTTGTTTCGAATCATGTCAATTCCGACCACATTCCGTCTTTTTCTTGTCTCGACGTCTGTTTACGTTATTACTGTGACAACGTCAGCATATCATAGTTGTAGATGGGGTAGATTATAAGTAATTGTAATATGGAGACGCGAAGCTCTGATATCAGAAATATATACATAAAGGCAGATCGTTTTCCTTTGTTGATGCTGGCAGCCGCAAATAAAGAAAACAAATTTAATTTTAAAGAAGTATTTGTCTCTGCATTGAAGTCTTTGATACAAATAAAATAATTTAATTGATATCTGTCTTTTACAGAAAATGTTAAGATTTTTTTAAGTTGAGGATCGAACGTTAAAACGGCACATATCGATTGGAGTTTTTGTTGTGTACATTGACACCGGAAGTTCAATACCGATTAGTCCATCAAAATCACGTGATCTGACGGACAAAAATAACACAATTTTGACGGAATGGAAATGATTTGAAACAACCGTATCGGAAACACACATTATTATTTTTTTTGGCCTTAACTATATTTTCGCGTAGGTTTTCGCTACGAATTCGTTTGAAATATTTCAAAACCAAATTATTTTATTTGCATTAATTTTAAAAGTCATCACATCTATTTGTATTGAAACAATATTTCATTTAATCATGGAATCGACCTTGGCAAAATTATCCGGGGTCGGGATTGTATGCTTAATTTTTCTGTTGACAGAAATGAAGTTTCATGGCGGAATGTTTTCTTATCGAGTACAATGATTAATAAAATGTTGGATAAATGACACAGTTAACAGAAAATTTAACTGTTTGGGAGCTATGATATTTTAAAGCTGTAAACCAGTTATCGTGGCGAGCGTTTTCAAGTTCTTACTCGCCAGACCGGCGAGTATAAAGTGGATCTTACTCGCCACCCGAAATTTCCACTCGCATTTGGCGAGCGGTCATTTCACACATTGTAACTTTGTCAACTCCCACATCTCAGTTTAAGCTATGACTAACAAAGTTACTTATATTGCTGAATGCTGATAGGGCTCCTTCGACCTTGTCTAGAGACCAGTAATTTGAGGTGATGGTGTTCATAAAAATCTATCAAGAAAATCATTGTTCTCATTGTAACTCTGTTTTTTTGTTTGAAACTACTGTAAGATATGACATACTACAAACTATCGTTCAGTACTTCAGTCTATTTATAATGTATATATAGCATGTAATGTTTATATAGAAAAGTTAAATGTTTGTATATTGAATGCGTCAAAACCATGAACTTGAGGTCAAAGTCAATAAAAATATATTGATAGAAGATACACATTCAGTATTAAATTACATTTTGATTGTTTAACACTTATATTCTAAGCTTAGATTACATGAAAAGTCGCCAAAAATAAGTAACATTTAGCTATAAGTTTCACTCTAATAGCATTTAATCTAAATTTGTAGTTTCATATCTTATACAGTTTTTAGTGCACCTGACCAAAAGGGTCATGTGATGTATTGTCATCACTTTGCGTCTGTCATGGTTGTCTGTCTTCTTGCACATTTTAATATTCTCTCTGAAACCACTTGACCAATTGAAAGCAAGCTTAATAGGAATGTTCATTGGATGGTTTTCTACAAACAAAGATAGTGGGTTTTTCCGATCACAAGTCCATTTGTGATTCATAGAAAAAAAAGAGGCCCAAATGTGCCAAATAGGTTTGTTTTAAATGAATTCCCTATGAAAATCCCTTTCATAAAAATGTTTTTATTGCATTATGTAGCTATATGCTGCGTTTGTAACATGCTACGTAACGTTCGGTTTAGCCCTCTATTTTTTCAGCTTCAATGAATCCAAACCTGATCAAAACAAACAGCAAGTTCGCAATTATTTTTAAATGTCCAAAGAAAAAGAAATGGATATCTGAGGTGTCAAACTGTGTATCCATTCCCCACTCCAGCGTTCTCTACTCCCCATTCCAGCGTTCTCTACTCCCCACTCCAGCGTTCTCTACTCCCCACTCCAGCGTTCTCTACTCCCCACTCCAGCGTTCTCTACTCCCCACTCCAGCGTTCTCTACTCCCCATTCCAGAGTTAACAATGTTCCCTAAGATTAGTAAGATTAGTATGCAGTGATATTAAACCAAATTCTTCTAGTACATTTTGTAGTAGCGAAAAGGTCCAACAAAGATTTTCTTAATTACCTATCAGTCTGGCTCTCGTTAACTATTGACATTTTTGATTTTTTTCATCCAAATTTACATGAACATTATTTCATGAGGGGGCAGTCATGGTCGTGATCATGGTACTTGGATTTACAACTACCTGTACAATCAGCTCCTATCACCACTAAAGTTGTGAGTTTGAATCCCACTCATGGCGAGGTGTACTCGATACAACATTATATGATAAAGTTTGGTCAGTGACTTTCTCTGGGTATTATATAAATAATCAGTATCAATAATTCAAATAGATTTAAATATCAATAGTTTTATTCTTCTATCAAAGTCATAATTAGGTTTATCCTTCTAAAGTCTAACAGGATAAACAGATAAATAAAGGATAATAGCTGTATCCTATAGATGTTACTTATAATGTAAATAAAATCTTATTTACTGCAAGATACAAATTATATGCTACGTCTATATAGTAAAAAAATATATCTGACAAAGCAAACTTTTATAGTAAAGCACAGACATACCTAAGTGTATTATTATAAATCCTGTTAATTTAGTAATGAATTAAAACTTTTAAAACATACATTTTATCTACTTGACAAGACAAAATTATCAAGATGGCGGTGAGATGTTAATTTTATATATTGAGTGAACTGTAATTAATTATAGTACAACGTCAGTAGCCTTGGGCCCTACATCATGTTGTAATATTCCATGTGTACAGACTATAAACATATACACCAACAATTGGGTACAGGGACTATGAAATGGCTAAGAGTAACCGTAAGCCACTGTGTTTGTCTGTAAGTAACAGTTATGATTTTCTATGCATATTATATACATGTACATGTACAATGTAATAAATGCACTAGTATGTTATTCATTATAAAAATAAGTTTTTATGATGGGTCCTATACAAGTCAATTTTATGTCCACAGTTATGTGTTGTCAATAATTTCCATGTCTGTGGTATATTTTCTATTTATTTATTTATTTAATTATGACACCTCATATAGATGTGTACAATAAACTGTTATAAAACGTGTGAAGTTGTGAATGACTAGTTTTATGGGTAATACTGTATGTCTTTAGAGATATACTGTATTAATACATTTTAATGAAACCTCTTAGAGAGTAAAAATTGGGTTGGTAGGTTTATACCATTTACTCTCTCACATTAATCTATGTCTACCTCAGTACAAGAGGGGCTGTCGTGGTCATGATCGTATGGTAGTTGGATTTACAACTGCATATGCAATCAGTGCCTATCACCACTGAAGTTGTGAGTTCGAATCCTGTTCAGACAAGGTGTATTCAATACAACATTATGTGATAAAGTTTGTCAGTGGTCATTTGTGACAGGTCAGTGGTCATTTGTGACAGGTCAGTTGTCATTTGTGACAGGTCAGTGGTCATTTGTGACAGGTCAGTGGTTTTCTCTGGTTACTCCGGTTTTCTCCAGCAATAAAACAGCAACTAACCGCCACGATAGAACTGAAATATTGTTGAAAGTGGTGTTAAACACGATAAACCTAAACCCAAACCTGTGTCTATCTCAGTACAAGATATGCATGGCCTTTCCTATTTACTATGTAGGTTTAGTTAATCTACATACAAATGTACTGGTAGGTATATCATATTTGTAATGTTTAATCACTTGTAATGAAGTGGCTTTTGGTATGATTCAATGAATGGGGAATAAGTACATGGCTTCATCCTTGATTGTACACTAACTCTTTTATTTATCATATGTTAACTACATGTAAATTTATACTGTAACAATGTCAACTGTGTAAAAACTAGAAAACTTCAGTAACGATTGTTGTGGATAACTACCCAAGAAAGATTAAAATAAACTTCAGTAACGATTGTTGTGTATAACTACCCAAGACAGATTAAAATAAACTTCAGTAACGATTGTTGTGTATAACTACCCAAGAAAGATTAAAATAAACTTCAGTAACGATTGTTGTGGATAACTACCCAAGAAAGATTAAAATAAACTTCAGTAACGATTGTTGTGGATAACTACCCAAGAAAGATTAAAATAAACTTCAGTAACGATTGTTGTGTATAACTACCCAAGAAAGATTAAAATAAACTTCAGTAACGATTGTTGTGTATAACTACCCAAGAAAGATTAAAATAAACTTCAGTAACGATTGTTGTGTATAACTACCCAAGAAAGATTAAAATAAACTTCAGTAACGATTGTTGTGTATAACTACCCAAGAAAGATTAAAATAAACTTCAGTAACGATTGTTGTGGATAACTACCCAAGAAAGATTAAAATAAACTTCAGTAACGATTGTTGTGTATAACTACCCAAGACAGATTAAAATAAACTTCAGTAACGATTGTTGTGTATAACTACCCAAGAAAGATTAAAATAAACTTCAGTAACGATTGTTGTGGATAACTACCCAAGAAAGATTAAAATAAACTTCAGTAACGATTGTTGTGGATAACTACCCAAGAAAGATTAAAATAAACTTCAGTAACGATTGTTGTGGATAGCTACCCAAGAAAGATTAAAATAAACTTCAGTAACGATTGTTGTGTATAACTACCCAAGAAAGATTAAAATAAACTTCAGTAACGATTGTTGTGTATAACTACCCAAGAAAGATTAAAATAAACTTCAGTAACGATTGTTGTGGATAACTACCCAAGAAAGATTAAAATAAACTTCAGTAACGATTGTTGTGGATAACTACCCAAGAAAGATTAAAATAAACTTCAGTAACGATTGTTGTGGATAACTACCCAAGAAAGATTAAAATAAACTTCAGTAACGATTGTTGTGGATAACTACCCAAGAAAGATTAAAATAAACTTCAGTAACGATTGTTGTGGATAACTACCCAAGAAAGATTAAAATAAACTTCAGTAACGATTGTTGTGTATAACTACCCAAGAAAGATTAAAATAAACTTCAGTAACGATTGATGTGTATAACTACCCAAGAAAGATTAAAATAAACTTCAGTAGCGATTGTTGTGTATAACTACCCAAGAAAGATTAAAATAAACTTCAGTAGCGATTGTTGTGGATAACTACCCAAGAAAGATTAAAATAAACTTCAGTAACGATTGTCGTGTATAACTACCCAAGAAAGATTAAAATAAACTTCAGTAACGATTGTTGTGGATAACTACCCAAGAAAGATTAAAATAAACTTCAGTAACGATTGTTGTGGATAACTACCCAAGAAAGATTAAAATAAACTTCAGTAACGATTGTTGTGGATAGCTACCCAAGAAAGATTAAAATAAACTTCAGTAACGATTGTTGTGGATAACTACCCAAGAAAGATTAAAATAAACTTCAGTAACGATTGTTGTGTATAACTACCCAAGAAAGATTAAAATAAACTTCAGTAACGATTGTTGTATATAACTACCCAAGAAAGATTAAAATAAACTTCAGTAACGATTGTTGTGGATAACTACCCAAGAAAGATTAAAATAAACTTCAGTAACGATTGTTGTGGATAACTACCCAAGAAAGATTAAAATAAACTTCAGTAACGATTGTTGTGGATAACTACCCAAGAAAGATTAAAATAAACTTCAGTAACGATTGATGTGTATAACTACCCAAGAAAGATTAAAATAAACTTCAGTAGCGATTGTTGTGTATAACTACCCAAGAAAGATTAAAATAAACTTCAGTAACGATTGATGTGGATAACTACCCAAGAAAGATTAAAATAAACTTCAGTAACGATTGATGTGTATAACTACCCAAGAAAGATTAAAATAAACTTCAGTAACGATTGTTGTGGATAACTACCCAAGAAAGATTAAAATAAACTTCAGTAACGATTGATGTGGATAACTACCCAAGAAAGATTAAAATAAACTTCAGTAACGATTGATGTGTATAACTACCCAAGAAAGATTAAAATAAACTTCAGTAACGATTGTTGTGGATAACTACCCAAGAAAGATTAAAATAAACTTCAGTAACGATTGTTGTGTATAACTACCCAAGAAAGATTAAAATAAACTTCAGTAACGATTGTTGTGGATAACTACCCAAGAAAGATTAAAATAAACTTCAGTAACGATTGTTGTGGATAACTACCCAAGAAAGATTAAAATAAACTTCAGTAACGATTGTTGTGGATAACTACCCAAGAAAGATTAAAATAAACTTCAGTAACGATTGTTGTGGATAACTACCCAAGAAAGATTAAAATAAACTTCAGTAACGATTGTTGTGGATAACTACCCAAGAAAGATTAAAATAAACTTCAGTAACGATTGTTGTGGATAACTACCCAAGAAAGATTAAAATAAACTTCAGTAACGATTGTTGTGTATAACTACCCAAGAAAGATTAAAATAAACTTCAGTAACGATTGATGTGGATAACTACCCAAGAAAGATTAAAATAAACTTCAGTAACGATTGATGTGTATAACTACCCAAGAAAGATTAAAATAAACTTCAGTAACGATTGTTGTGGATAACTACCCAAGAAAGATTAAAATAAACTTCAGTAACGATTGTTGTGGATAACTACCCAAGAAAGATTAAAATAAACTTCAGTAACGATTGTTGTGGATAACTACCCAAGAAAGATTAAAATAAACTTCAGTAACGATTGATGTGGATAACTACCCAAGAAAGATTAAAATAAACTTCAGTAACGATTGATGTGTATAACTACCCAAGAAAGATTAAAATAAACTTCAGTAACGATTGTTGTGGATAACTACCCAAGAAAGATTAAAATAAACTTCAGTAACGATTGTTGTGTATAACTACCCAAGAAAGATTAAAATAAACTTCAGTAGCGATTGTTGTGGATAACTACCCAAGAAAGATTAAAATAAACTTCAGTAACGATTGTTGTGGATAACTACCCAAGAAAGATTAAAATAAACTTCAGTAACGATTGTTGTGGATAACTACCCAAGAAAGATTAAAATAAACTTCAGTAACGATTGTTGTGTATAACTACCCAAGAAAGATTAAAATAAACTTCAGTAACGATTGATGTGGATAACTACCCAAGAAAGATTAAAATAAACTTCAGTAACGATTGATGTGTATAACTACCCAAGAAAGATTAAAATAAACTTCAGTAACGATTGTTGTGGATAACTACCCAAGAAAGATTAAAATAAACTTCAGTAACGATTGTTGTGTATAACTACCCAAGAAAGATTAAAATAAACTTCAGTAACGATTGTTGTGGATAACTACCCAAGAAAGATTAAAATAAACTTCAGTAACGATTGTCGTGTATAACTACCCAAGAAAGATTAAAATAAACTTCAGTAGCGATTGTTGTGGATAACTACCCAAGAAAGATTAAAATAAACTTCAGTAGCGATTGTTGTGGATAACTACCCAAGAAAGATTAAAATAAACTTCAGTAACGATTGATGTGTATAACTACCCAAGAAAGATTAAAATAAACTTCAGTAACGATTGTTGTGTATAACTACCCAAGAAAGATTAAAATAAACTTCAGTAACGATTGTTGTGGATAACTACCCAAGAAAGATTAAAATAAACTTCAGTAACGATTGTTGTGGATAACTACCCAAGAAAGATTAAAATAAACTTCAGTAGCGATTGTTGTGGCTAACTACCCAAGAAAGATTAAAATAAACTTCAGTAACGATTGTTGTGGATAACTACCCAAGAAAGATTAAAATAAACTTCAGTAATGATTGTTGTGGATAACTACCCAAGAAAGATTAAAATAAACTTCAGTAACGATTGTTGTGGATAACTACCCAAGAAAGATTAAAATAAACTTCAGTAGCGATTGTTGTGGATAACTACCCAAGAAAGATTAAAATAAACTTCAGTAACGATTGTTGTGGATAACTACCCAAGAAAGATTAAAATAAACTTCAGTAACGATTGTTGTGGATAACTACCCAAGAAAGATTAAAATAAACTTCAGTAACGATTGTTGTGGATAACTACCCAAGAAAGATTAAAATAAACTTCAGTAGCGATTGTTGTGGATAACTACCCAAGAAAGATTAAAATAAACTTCAGTAGCGATTGATGTGGATAACTACCCAAGAAAGATTAAAATAAACTTCAGTAATGATTGTTGTGGATAACTACCCAAGAAAGATTAAAATAAACTTCAGTAACGATTGTTGTGTATAACTACCCAAGAAAGATTAAAATAAACTTCAGTAACGATTGTTGTGGATAACTACCCAAGAAAGATTAAAATAAACTTCAGTAGCGATTGTTGTGGATAACTACCCAAGAAAGATTAAAATAAACTTCAGTAACGATTGTTGTGGATAACTACCCAAGAAAGATTAAAATAAACTTCAGTAGCGATTGTTGTGGATAACTACCCAAGAAAGATTAAAATAAACTTCAGTAACGATTGTTGTGGATAACTACCCAAGAAAGATTAAAATAAACTTCAGTAACGATTGTTGTGGATAACTACCCAAGAAAGATTAAAATAAACTTCAGTAACGATTGTTGTGGATAACTACCCAAGAAAGATTAAAATAAACTTCAGTAATGATTGTTGTGGATAACTACCCAAGAAAGATTAAAATAAACTTCAGTAGCGATTGTTGTGGATAACTACCCAAGAAAGATTAAAATAAACTTCAGTAACGATTGTTGTGGATAACTACCCAAGAAAGATTAAAATAAACTTCAGTAACGATTGTTGTGGATAACTACCCAAAAAAGATTAAAATAAACTTCAGTAGCGATTGTTGTGGATAACTACCCAAGAAAGATTAAAATAAACTTCAGTAACGATTGTTGTGGATAACTACCCAAGAAAGATTAAAATAAACTTCAGTAACGATTGTTGTGGATAACTACCCAAGAAAGATTAAAATAAACTTCAGTAGCGATTGTTGTGGATAACTACCCAAGAAAGATTAAAATAAACTTCAGTAACGATTGTTGTGGATAACTACCCAAGAAAGATTAAAATAAACTTCAGTAACGATTGTTGTGGATAACTACCCAAGAAAGATTAAAATAAACTTCAGTAATGATTGTTGTGGATAACTACCCAAGAAAGATTAAAATAAACTTCAGTAACGATTGTTGTGGATAACTACCCAAGAAAGATTAAAATAAACTTCAGTAACGATTGTTGTGTATAACTACCCAAGAAAGATTAAAATAAACTTCAGTAACGATTGTTGTGGATAACTACCCAAGAAAGATTAAAATAAACTTCAGTAACGATTGTTGTGGATAGCTACCCAAGAAAGATTAAAATAAACTTCAGTAGCGATTGTTGTGGATAACTACCCAAGAAAGATTAAAATAAACTTCAGTAGCGATTGATGTGGATAACTACCCAAGAAAGATTAAAATAAACTTCAGTAATGATTGTTGTGGATAACTACCCAAGAAAGATTAAAATAAACTTCAGTAACGATTGTTGTGTATAACTACCCAAGAAAGATTAAAATAAACTTCAGTAGCGATTGTTGTGGATAACTACCCAAGAAAGATTAAAATAAACTTCAGTAACGATTGTTGTGGATAACTACCCAAGAAAGATTAAAATAAACTTCAGTAGCGATTGTTGTGGATAACTACCCAAGAAAGATTAAAATAAACTTCAGTAACGATTGTTGTGTATAACTACCCAAGAAAGATTAAAATAAACTTCAGTAACGATTGTCGTGTATAACTACCCAAGAAAGATTAAAATAAACTTCAGTAACGATTGATGTGGATAACTACCCAAGAAAGATTAAAATAAACTTCAGTAACGATTGTTGTGTATAACTACCCAAGAAAGATTAAAATAAACTTCAGTAACGATTGTTGTGGATAACTACCCAAGACAGATTAAAATAAACTTCAGTAACGATTGTTGTGTATAACTACCCAAGAAAGATTAAAATAAACTTCAGTAACGATTGTTGTGTATAACTACCCAAGAAAGATTAAAATAAACTTCAGTAACGATTGTTGTGGATAACTACCCAAGAAAGATTAAAATAAACTTCAGTAGCGATTGTTGTGGATAACTACCCAAGAAAGATTAAAATAAACTTCAGTAACGATTGTTGTGTATAACTACCCAAGAAAGATTAAAATAAACTTCAGTAACGATTGTTGTGTATAACTACCCAAGAAAGATTAAAATAAACTTCAGTAACGATTGTTGTGTATAACTACCCAAGAAAGATTAAAATAAACTTCAGTAACGATTGTTGTGTATAACTACCCAAGAAAGATTAAAATAAACTTCAGTAACGATTGTTGTGGATAACTACCCAAGAAAGATTAAAATAAACTTCAGTAGCGATTGTTGTGGATAACTACCCAAGAAAGATTAAAATAAACTTCAGTAACGATTGTTGTGTATAACTACCCAAGAAAGATTAAAATAAACTTCAGTAACGATTGTCGTGTATAACTACCCAAGAAAGATTAAAATAAACTTCAGTAATGATTGTCGTGTATAACTACCCAAGAAAGATTAAAATAAACTTCAGTAACGATTGTTGTGTATAACTACCCAAGAAAGATTAAAATAAACTTCAGTAACGATTGTTGTGTATAACTACCCAAGAAAGATTAAAATAAACTTCAGTAACGATTGTTGTGTATAACTACCCAAGAAAGATTAAAATAAACTTCAGTAACGATTGTTGTGTATAACTACCCAAGAAAGATTAAAATAAACTTCAGTAACGATTGTTGTGTATAACTACCCAAGAAAGATTAAAATAAACTTCAGTAACGATTGTCGTGTATAACTACCCAAGAAAGATTAAAATAAACTTCAGTAACGATTGATGTGTATAACTACCCAAGAAAGATTAAAATAAACTTCAGTAACGATTGTTGTGGATAACTACCCAAGAAAGATTAAAATAAACTTCAGTAACGATTGTTGTGGATAACTACCCAAGAAAGATTAAAATAAACTTCAGTAACGATTGTTGTGGATAACTACCCAAGAAAGATTAAAATAAACTTCAGTAACGATTGTTGTGGATAACTACCCAAGAAAGATTAAAATAAACTTCAGTAGCGATTGTTGTGGATAACTACCCAAGAAAGATTAAAATAAACTTCAGTAACGATTGTTGTGTATAACTACCCAAGAAAGATTAAAATAAACTTCAGTAACGATTGTTGTGTATAACTACCCAAGAAAGATTAAAATAAACTTCAGTAACGATTGTTGTGTATAACTACCCAAGAAAGATTAAAATAAACTTCAGTAACGATTGTCGTGTATAACTACCCAAGAAAGATTAAAATAGTCTTGTAAGTACTCCAATCATTATATACATGATTTCCAAGTTTGAACACTAGATCTTTTCTTTACAAGCCAGAGTTTGTTGGAGTTCTGCCTCAAATAGATGCAAAATAAACAAATTTAATATTCTGCTGTTCATTACTGACAAATGAACTATGTGCTGTAGTTCTAGGACAGGGACTATACATAAAGGAGAATTTAAAGACTAAGCTGATATGATTTTCTAATTTAATGAAATCACAAATTATGAAATTATTACCGGTAGGCCTACCTAAATTTTGATGAACTTATGTTTTGCTTGTTGGTTGTGTATGTCTTACTTTTATCACCAAGCATCACAAAGTCTGTTATGTACCACTACATTTATATTACAAATGTATACAGATTTTCTTATAGCTACATTTATATTACAAATGTATACAGATTTTCTTATAACTACATTTATATTACAAATGTATACAGATTTTCTTATAACTACATTTATATTACAAATGTATACAGATTTTCTTATAACTACATTTATATTACAAATGTATACAGATTTTCTTATAACTACATTTATATTACAAATGTATACAGATTTTCTTATAACTACATTTATATTACAAATGTATACAGATTTTCTTATAACTACATTTATATTACAAATGTATACAGATTTTCTTATAACTACATTTATAGTACAAATGTATACAGATTTTCTTATAACTACATTTATTTATTGTAGGGGTAATAGCATTACAGGGTTAGTTGAAACTAGTTCTTCATTTTACAATCCTACACATGTTTTTTTTCTCATTTTTACAGGTACAGCTTGAGCGTGTGATAGGACTAACAGCAAGTTCTAATGCCACCTTAGACTGTGATATTAATACTGGTACTATAGCCTACCCAGCAGGGTAAGTCTGCCACTCAATATCTTGTGTTTAAATGAACCCATTACTCAACTAATCTTGTTACTCATATTATAACAACTACATGTAATTGAAAACCTTTATTTTAAGGCCAAGTGACTATTAATAGGAAATCTTTTAAACATGAAGGAGGAAGAAATACAGATGTATGTCAAATCTGTAGGTCTATCTAATCATAGTAATAGTGATTTTAACACAGTTATATAAAAATAAGTGAAGGTGGTTCTTTTTCCATTTAATAAACAACATTTTATCCCTTCTCCTTCACAGCCATCCACAGTAGACCACCTCGTACATCATAACTGTTTGTAGTCTTTATTTCCAGTGTCACAGCAGTAAAATCTGTCACATGACCCACTTTAAATAACATTATTTTCTGCTTCCTTCTAACTTTTACAACATCTCCCATCTCTAATTTCACCAACAGATTTTATTCACTTCATTAAGAATATTATCACTAAATCTTACAATCTTTTTGATAAATGATGGGGTGGCAGCTAATATTTCTTTGAAAATGTTCACAAGCTTCTTTATTGCATGCTAATTGTAAATTAAATCGTTGTCCTATGTAACATCAGTGCCGCCGTGATCGTATGATAGTTTGGATTTACAACTACCTATGCAATTACTGATGTTGCGAGTTTGAATCCCGTTCATCATCGGGCGAGGCATACTCGATACAACATTATGAGATAAAGTTTGTCAGTGATTTGCGGCAGGTCAGTGGTTTTCTCCAGGTACTCTGGTTTCCTCCACCAATAAAACTGATTGCCACGATATAACCGAAATATTTTTGAAAGTGACGTTAAACACCAAAACCAAATCTATGTAACATCAACAATGTTATTTGAAGTATATAAAATTTGATTGGACCATGTGTTAGCTATCCCAAATAGACCTATAGAAAAGTTAATGTGTACATACTGTATACCAGAGGTGGGGGCATTATAGGTAGATCATTAAGGTACAGTATGAATGAACATATGTTTGAAGTGATGAAAAGGGAGGATATAGATGACATGTTATTTATCTGAACTGAATTGTGAAACTTTCCATTGTGGCCTTGCATGTTATGAACTTGCAGAAAATAAATTCCTGACTAACTGGTGGAAGTTAGAAAATTTGATAAAATAAACTATCACTTTCCTCTTATCAAAGGAGAAGATATTATGTGAGAGTGTTATAAATATTACCTTGACAGGTGAAACATATGAACATTTAAATAACATCTTCTTCACATTAAGATAATCCATTATTTTCTATAGTATGTTTAATAGTAGTTTATTGATGGTGTAATGGTAAAGAGTGTATCTTGTCTGATAATAGGTATAACAAAGACACTACAGGTACATCAACAATCTTATATTACTTAAGGTACAAATTGGTCTTATGTATATGAGAAAATTGATTGATTTTCACCTATCCTCAAGGTTAAAAAGGTTTTTAGAGAAAGTCCTAATTTAAAACCTACATGAATAGTATGAAAAGGAAATGTTCATCATCACTGGTTGGTCAAAGTTTTAATATAAAAACTATAACAAGAATAGGAAATGGTCATCATCACTGATTGGGTCTTCTACAAAAAATTATAATTTCATTATGATCAGGTAAAATAGTTTTCAAATACTGGGTAAGCATCTTTGGAGCTGTTTACAAACCAGGTATGCAAATACAGGTTCAGAACTTCTTGTTATAAATCAGTCTGGTGCTTGATTTTCCTTTTTCATACCTGTTATTTGTTTGCTAGATGATAATTTATTCATTCAGTCTTTCTTGGCTATACTGGGGTAATAACAATTTAAGATTCCATTGTCTGTTAAGGATTGTATTAACATGATTACTTAAAGGCATACAGGCTGTCAGAATTGAATTCTTTTGTTTATATTAAAAGTTGCCAATATTCGATGTTTTATATTAATAAAATGTTCTGAACAAGAAGCCAGGTTTAAAAAATATGTAATAATGTCGTAATTAGTGAAAAGAATTTGAATGTCTGTTGGTAAAAAAAGATACTAAATTATGCTTACGTGTTGAAAAATAGAGTAGGTTGGTATAACATCTTTTTTTAATTTTTACACAAAGCTTGCGGAATCCTCCTTTTTGTGTCGTTTTCGTATAGAATCTGTCATTGTGTTTGTTCTTCCACGATTCGATTTGTGCCATGTGCTTTCTTCATCAACAAACAATTTCGAACATGTGCAAACGCTTTCCCGAATGAGTTCACTGTCAGGTCGTATGAATATTGCACGGGAAAACATTGGATTCTTTACTGGATTCAAGAAAATAAAACAGCGGCATATTTCCTTCGTTCTAGGCTATTTACGTATGATATTATGAAAAATTTCACCTGCAATTAGTATAAAACATCAAATATTGGCAACTTTTAATATTAAAAAAAATTCAATTCTGACAGCCTGTATGCCTTTAAAGAAAAGTAAAAGGTGTATTGTATTATATAAACTAGGAGTAGAGTATGGTTCAGTCATAACAATGAACTACAAAATAGTTTGGTTAGATGTACAATTATAGTCTAGATTTATATACTAGTAGTAGTAGTACCTAGCTTAATTTCATACAAATATAAAATATGCCTTGAAGACTAAAAATATCACTATTTATACAGAAATTAAGGGTCTCTGTGACATGTATATGCTGGTTTTCATCTGTAACCTGTTTGTACTATATAAGTGTTAACTAGAAACAGTGTAAAGTTTTATATTTGTTTGTATCTCTATGTAATCACAATGGTTTAAGAGAATAGCCATTTAGTTTTTGGTGTTTAATGCCACTTTTAATATTTAAGAGAATAAAGATATATATCAACTTTTATGTAGCTGAACATTGTTAGCTATTAGAGACTAGCAAATTATTATTTATTCATTAAACTTTCAAATTAATCACATATAAATTGCTAGTCAACTTGTTAGCTATTAGAGACTAGCAAATTATTATTTATTCATTAAACTTTCAAATTAATCACATATAAATTGCTAGTCAACTTGTTAGCTATTAGAGACTAGCAAATTATTATTTATTCATTAAACTTTCAAATTAATCACATATAAATTGCTAGTCAACTTAAAGGTGGAATAGCAGAAATTTGTCAGAATTATTAAATTTTTAATTTCAAAATTTAGATTTTCAAGGGATGTATATCTTTCTTATTAATCTTTGTGATATTTTTAAGTGTAAGTATTATTTTATTGTTCAAAAGCATGAAATAAATTCATGTACCCCATGCAATAATCAACACAAATTACTAATGTAATTTACAAATAGCAGTCTTCACGCTAAACCACTTGCCTGAAGCCCGAGACAAGTTTTTGTATTTGAACAGGTGAAAATTATGAAAGAATTTGTTTGAATAAATATGATTTTTCTTTTCTAAATTTGACTTTCGAGCAAGTAGGTGGAAAAAATTAAAGCAAAGACTGAAATAGATTCAGAAACAATCTTAAATGGTTATAATTATATGGATTGGTCTGCAGAATTTGTTTTAACCTGATGTGTTGTAATATGGTTTGTATATTTGGTAATAAAATCTTTAAGAGATTGTTGATGGTCATTTTAAAACTAGGACTAAATGGATTTTAAAACTATGTCAATGTCCCATAATTAATGTCGTGGGAACATGATTGTATTTGACAACTCTACCTTATTTACCTGTCAGTAGATTTTCTTGTGTTGTCAGATTTTTGTTGTTTGTGTATTGATTCACATCTTTTGTAACATTTTATTACTAGAGGGTTATTTTAAAACATGTTTTATATGTAAGGTCATGCATAATTAACAATTATAATTTCTTGTTTTTGTCAAGGTACAAAGCAGTTCATTTGTAGGTCTAAAGTATAAAGTTCTTTATTCCAATTAATGGCCCTGAAGAACATACTAACAATACAGCAACATATTCAGTAAAACACATAGTATAGAACATATACATTAAAACACATAGTATAGAACATATACATTAAAACACATAGTATAGAACATATACATTAAAACACATAGTATAGAACAATTCAATCAAAATGAAATAACACTACAAGATTGCAGTATTATTATTATATATATATTTTTTTATAATTATTATTATACCAGCTCTAATATTTATAATATAAGCCACGCCAGAGTACTGCGTGATAATTTCTACTATATATTCATGTTAAAGTATCATATAACAGTGTGTATAGTTGACTAATAGAGGTTCACCTTGTCCCCTCTCCAGTGAAGCAAATTACAGGGAATAATTGTATCTGTCTTTTTATAATTATTATTATACCAGCTCTAATATTTATGATATAAGCCACGCCAGAGTACTGCTTGATAATTTCTACTATATATTCATGTCAAAGTATCATATAACAGTGTGTATAGTTGACTAATAGAGGTCCACCTTGTCCCCTCTTCAGTGAAGCAAGTTACAAAGAATAATTGTGCAAGTTACTTAAGTGGAGAAACGACCTAGGGCAGATGCACTTGGACATATTAGTATCTGTCTTCCTCAGAACCCAATAAACCTCTTCGCAAATAACGCACAAGAACAATTAAATTGATCATTCCAATGCAACATTCACCAAGGTCTATGTTAATTATCTATTGTAGAATTTTATAATTGTTTGACGAGTAAACTAAATTGGAGAACTTGTTTAAAAACAAAAAAATTAAGTCGCAACAGATCATCTTCAATTATTTGACAGTACATTTTAGTATTTTTTCATTTTTAAATTTAAGGAAGGATAATATAGAATTATAAAATTGATATGTTTCCCTATATACCTGGTGTAACATCTACGCATAAAATAAGTACAATCACCACATGACCACAAAATAAAATATGAAATACAAAGTACAAATGTACTGAAATAGACAGTTAGTAAGAAAGGATATAGATATGAAATACAATATGATACAAAGTACTGAAATAGACAGTAAGAAAGGATAGATATAAATGAACATGAGAGACTGTACAACATTACACTCAGACACAAATTAAAATAAAGGGACTGTACTTTTATTGCTGTTCTACACTTTACAGTCACAGACAGGTCTTTAATTAATAATCAGAATAACTCATACCCTAAAATGAGTGAAACGACCCCTAAACGACCCCTAGCCTCTTTACTTCTGTCTATAAATGTTACATCTGGGTATCTTTGTGGTTCTGATGTCATTTGATGTTTAAAATGTGATTCCCAGGTTAAGTTTATATATCAGTACTATTATAACTATTTATAAGATTGTTGAATAAATTAGAGGATCATATTATATTGAGATCAAATAGAGTTAGTTTTTTCTGTTTTGCAATTATCAAAATTTATGATGCATTAATTTGTATTATGAATCATATGATAAAAACTTTTTTACATGTACAAGTTTGAATATTTTATTTTGACGTTTAAATTTCAAGGTAACTGATCTATTTAGAACTTTGTACCCCACGCATATCTAAAGTTCCTAAAATCACATGTATACAAGTTGCTGGAGGTCAGGATTGAAGATGTTATGATAACTGTCTGCTTGAATATTAAATTATAATTCAATTCATGTCCAATGGTGTAAGTTAATACCTATAGAATACACCAATACTCTGGTACACTGGAAATATTTGATTTAGAGTTTAGTTAAAAGTCATCTGCTAGAGATTTCCTTAACATGTTTTTTATGTTTTTAAATTGTACTTAGATATGTTCTGGCTGTCACTTTTCATGTTAGCATAAAAATAAAATGTTAATTTTGAACACACCTGTGATGTCTTTAGAATCAATGTATAAGTAATGTCATGGTAACTGTATAATAAATATTTATATTTATATTTTAATTTTATTTTGATAGCAAGTAAAAGTTATCTAAAAAAAGTACTTCATATCACATGTAAATGTTTATTGAAAGATACAACTGAGAGAGTAGCTCTCTTTCTACAATAACCTCCTCCCCCTCCATCCAGAAACTCTGGGAACCCTCTCCCCCTCCATACAGAAACCCTGGGGTGTAGAAGTAGGATCTATTTTCTCAGCTGCATGCTGATACCCAATACGACATCCCTTAAGAGTTCAGAACAAATTCACACCTTGTGCTTATGATGAGTTGAATACTTGTTTGGAGGTAGTCAGACTTCTTACAGTTATAAAACAACTTTTACCAGTTCCTTGTTTGGAGGTAGTCAGACTTCTTACAGTTATAAAACAACTTTTACCAGTTCCTTGTTTGGAGGTAGTCAGACTTCTTACAGTTATAAAACAACTTTTACCAGTTCCTTGTTTGGAGGTAGTCAGACTTCTTACAGTTATAAAACAACTTTTACCAGTTCCTTGTTTGGAGGTAGTCAGACTTCTTACAGTTATAAAACAACTTTTACCAGTTCCTTGTTTGGAGGTAGTCAGACTTCTTACAGTTATAAAACAACTTTTACCAGTTCCTTGTTTGGAGGTAGTCAGACTTCTTACAGTTATAAAACAACTTTTACCAGTTCATTGTTTGGAGGTAGTCAGACTTCTTACAGTTATAAAACAACTTTTACCAGTTCCTTTTAACAGTTTGTTAGAATTAGTCTTTAGATGTTAGTGACCTGTTATATAAAACCTTTATTGAACCTATCATCTTCATGTTTGTCTTGTTGCAGTTTAAATAAACATCCATGTGAATTATGCCCAAGTCTGTTCCACATTTTGACCTATATTCTATATTATGTATTATTATTGTGCCTCCCAAGCCAAGACATGGATTTACTATAGTCCGTTTGACTTCTATAAATCTTCAGAATTTTTTTTTTAAAAATCCAGTTTTCAAATTTATCAATTTTTTTTTTCTAGATGTATATTGATATATTACACTTTACGTTTTTATTTTCTTTATTTGTCTTTGTTGTCGCAGCCGGTCACTATTTTCGTATATGGACCGGCCAGATATAGGTGCATTATTTTAGATACAAAGTATAATATAGCAAATAGTTCATGTCACTTCGGGTCATATGGCAGTATATGGACCGGTCCGTCACCAAAAAAATATTATATGGACCTCAGAAGCTTCAATCCATATAATATCTTTTTGGTGACGAACCGGTCCATATATTGCCATATGACCTTCAGTGCCATGAACTATTTGCTATATATGATATATACGAACTCTGATAATTAATTTCAAAATTTTTGGTCCATTATTAAAAAAGTTATCCATTAATAGGTCTCTATGTTAATTATATTTTCTGAAGTGTAAAAATCTGGATGGAGTGAGTACAAATAACAGACTGTACCATGTGACATAAATAGGACATTTAAATATTAAAGGACACCAATAACAATTGACTATCACCTTAATGGTCAGTTGATGAGTAGCCTTTTAATATTTAAATGTCCTATGTCACATGGTACAATGGAATATACATTGAAAGCACATGTCTGTTATTTTGTTTTGATGGTTGGGCTCTTACACTATTTGTACTCACTCCATGCAGATTTTTACACTTCAGAAAATATAATTAACATAGAGACCTAATGGGTAACTTATTTATCAATGGACCAAAAATTTTGAAATTAATTGTCAGAGTTCGTATATATCATATATTAATATTACGAATTTAGTTTGTTACACATATTTTCATTGGTTCTTCAGCCCTGAATGTCAGCATATATTCGGAAAACAGACGGGGTATATATTTCAGTCCCCAAAAAAGATTAAAACATGGACGACAAAACAATAAGTGTATTTTTACCAAATTAAATGCTGTTTTTATACTCAAAACGGCTGCATGAACAAAAAAATATTACAACGGTTAATTCCGTCACAAATACCTGATCGATTCAGCAAACTCCTATGTTCCACGGCTGTACCATAGCAAATAAACAAAACGTTGAGCCTTGAAAACTTTCGACATCATGGGGCCACACCAAGGTTTTATTTACATGTAGTTAACATTTAAATTATTCAAACTGTTTCGCAAACCCGTTGTTTTGTTATGTGATATATTAATGTTATATTTATAAAGTTTATGAAATTTACTACATATGAAACTGTATTGATTTAGAAATTTAGTACAGTATTTTCCTTCATGAGACACCCTGTACATGAAATATGACGTGACACCTATTTTGATGTCATTGAAGAATGACGTCAAAGGTACGGAAACGGACATCTAGAGATACGAAAAATGAAAATAAAAGAGGCAAATTTATTTAATATAGTTGGATGTTGTATTTAAAAAAAAGGTTAAATCCGTAATATATCTGTTATTCAGCTATCAGACAGGGTATATAATGTGACATTCCCGGCTTATGATGTATATTCCCTTCGGCTGCGCTTCAGGGAATATAGATCCTAAGCCGGGAATGTCACATTATATACCCTGTCTGATAGCTGAATAACATATTAATATACATCTAGAGAAAAAAAATGTTGATTTGAAAACTGGATTTTTAAGAATTTGTTTCTGTAGATTTATAGAAGTCAAACGGACTATACCACACATGTTTAATAAGTCTTTCTTTTATGTTCTATTACTTGAGGTGAGATGTGGTTGTTTGTTTTGTTGATATTAGGCAAATGTTGGACCATCTGACTGTTTAACTTTCTTTTCATAATTTGTAAAATTTAATCTGTCTTGACAAATGTTTGACCATCTGACTGTTTAACTTTCTTTTCATAATTTGTAAGATTTAATCTGTCTTGACAAATGTTTGACCATCTGACTGTTTAACTTTCTTTTCATAATTTGTAAGATTTAATCTGTCTTGACCATTTATTGGTGAAATACTACCCACTTAACATTAAACAACAATCAACATTTAATACCAAGATATCATAATTGTACTGTTAGATAAATCCATTGATACCAAGAAAATATTTACATTTTGTGTATAACTTGTATTAAGTAAGCTTAGTATTGAGAAGAAAAAAATAGTTGGGGAATAAAGCTAGTAAGATATGAAAAACAATTGCATGAAGTTTTGTTATACAATAGAAATAAGATTAAGGATGGAATGTAAAAAGGATGTTCCTGATGATCAGTGATGGTGGATAGGTATGTCAAGATGATGTTCCTGTTACAAACAGCAGCTGTTGATAATTGTCTTCCAAGGACATTAGATTCCACTATACTGTTTAGGAGGTGTGATCTGCTGGTAGATAATGATAGATAGTAATTAAAGGCCTGTGGAGAAAAAAAAACTGACAAAATTGTATTTTTAGATAATTGTTACACCTGTTGTAGGTAATTGTCAGAATTGTGTGAAAATAGACAGATGTATCTGTCTGTCTGCAGAGTAACAGAACAGAAACAGTTAAAGTCAGAATTCCATTTGAACTATAACTATTAAAGTCTGAATTTTGACCACCCTGCTGCAAGTACATGTGACATTTATGACCCCTCCCCCCCTTTTTATGAGAAAAGTCATGGCTACAGTCTTGCCTCATTTCCAGTGTTTTGAGTAATAAAGAATCTGTTTCAGTTTTGCCATTTATTGTAATACTGTTTTCAAGACAATGATGTAATGAATTGAAGACAAATGTTCAGAATGCATCAAGTATCTTCCAGTGAAAAGATGAGTTTAATTTTGAAAATATTGTCATATAGTGTTTTCCTCTGATCTGTGAATTTCCTCTTTTTTGAGCAAAATATTTTTAGAAGAAAATGTGTCACACTTGGTCCAAACTGCTAGTAAAATGAAAGTGTATTTTCTCTTTCTTCATGAACACTTTCATTTCTGAGTATTTCATACAACAATATTGAACTATCAAATAAACAATCATTTAAACTTCAAATAATCTATAAATATTTTAAATATAATAAAAATAATAAGGTATTAAATGTCACTTGACCTAATATAACCTATAAATCTTAATAAGCTTATTATCACAGGGTTTGTTGTATTTAGAAGTCAATATCCTTGGTGAGACAGGAGACATCTATGTATAAAACAATAGGTTTATAACTTATCAGTGGGTAAAATCAACTTCTTTATATTGGTTAAAATATATGATTATAAAGTTGATAATTAGGCTTTATTTTCCACTTGATTACTAGGGGTCTTTCTTAGACTTAGATTATAAGGTTTCATTTTGTCAACCCCATTGATGTTTTGTACCTACAGTTTATAAGGTTTCATTTTGTCAACCCCATTGATGTTTTGTACCTACAGTTTATAAGGTTTCATTTTGTCAACCCCATTGATGTTTTGTACCTACAGTTTATAAGGTTTCATTTTGTCAACACCATTGATGTTTTGTACCTACAGTTTATAAGGTTTCATTTTGTCAACCCCATTGATGTTTTGTACCTACAGTTTATATTGAATCAATCTATAACAGTTAACAATTATTTAGCTACTTAATTATGGTAGAAGTCCCTCTAAAGCTGGTGCTTGTAATGGATCACCTTTCTGTTCATCAAATGTCCCTCTACAGCTGGTGCTTGTAGTGGATCACCTTTCTGTGGATCAATTTTCCCTGTTTCTACAATTTTTCTATTAGATTTTAGAACTGTTCTGATGGTGGTATATTTTGTTTTTTATTTTATTGATTCCATGTATATGTAATATGAAATTGTCTTCTCATATTTATCACATGTATCTGTATTGATTGTAATATTTTTACTGTTAACATGTACATATATAAGTTAGACAAAGCTCTATCTATTGGTCTCATTATGGTATTAACACATAAGTTTACAATACAGTTAGATAAAGCTTTATCTATTGGTCTCATTATGGTATTAACACATAAGTTTACAATACAGTTAGACAAAGCTTTATCTATTGGTCTCATTATGGTATTAACACATAAGTTTACAATACAGTTAGACAAAGCTTTATCTATTGGTCTCATTATGGTATTAACACATAAGTTTACAATACAGTTAGACAAAGCTTTATCTATTGGTCTCATTATGGTATTAAAACATAAGTTTACAATACAGTTAGACAAAGCTTTATCTATTGGTCTCATTATGGTATTAACACATAAGTTTACAATACAGTTAGACAAAGCTCTATCTATTGGTCTCATTATGGTATTAACACATAAGTTTACAATACAGTTAGACAAAGCTTTATCTATTGGTCTCATTATGGTATTAACACATAAGTTTACAATACAGTTAGACAAAGCTTTATCTATTGGTCTCATGCTATTAACACAAGTTTACAATACAGTTAGACAAAGCTTTATCTATTGGTCTCATTATGGTATTAAAACATAAGTTTACAATACAGTTAAACAAAGCTTTATCTATTGGTCTCATTATGGTATTAAAACATAAGTTTACAATACAGTTAAACAAAGCTTTATCTATTGGTCTCATTATGGTATTAAAACATAAGTTTACAATACAGTTAGACAAAGCTTTATCTATTGGTCTCATTATGGTATTAACACATAAGTTTACAATACAGTTAGACAAAGCTTTATCTATTGGTCTCATTATGGTATTAACACATAAGTTTACAATACAGTTAGACAAAGCTTTATCTATTGGTCTCATTATGGTATTAAAACATAAGTTTACAATACAGTTAGACAAAGCTTTATCTATTGGTCTCATTATGGTATTAACACATAAGTTTACAATACAGTTAGACAAAGCTCTATCTATTGGTCTCATTATGGTATTAACACATAAGTTTACAATACAGTTAGACAAAGCTTTATCTATTGGTCTCATTATGGTATTAACACATAAGTTTACAATACAGTTAGACAAAGCTTTATCTATTGGTCTCATGCTATTAACACAAGTTTACAATACAGTTAGACAAAGCTTTATCTATTGGTCTCATTATGGTATTAAAACATAAGTTTACAATACAGTTAAACAAAGCTTTATCTATTGGTCTCATTATGGTATTAAAACATAAGTTTACAATACAGTTAAACAAAGCTTTATCTATTGGTCTCATTATGGTATTAAAACATAAGTTTACAATACAGTTAGACAAAGCTTTATCTATTGGTCTCATTATGGTATTAACACATAAGTTTACAATACAGTTAGACAAAGCTCTATCTATTGGTCTCATTATGGTATTAACACATAAGTTTACAATACAGTTAGACAAAGCTTTATCTATTGGTCTCATTATGGTATTAACACATAAGTTTACAAATATTTGATGTTTTTAGGACATGTTTGCTTTCCCACAAGACAAACAAATATTGAATGTTTGTTTTGTTTATGTAATATTTTAGACTATTTGTACTAACAAGTCATTCAAATTTAAAATAGAACTGTTGGCCACATATTTGTATTGAGAGACTTATAATACCATTAAGACATGTAAACCATTCCAGCTGTGTATATTTTATTGAGGGTGACCTATGAGATATAACAATAAATTCATGTGACAATTTCTAGAAGATATTTGTATGATATATATTTAAATTGACTTGTGTTTTTACTAGTAAAAGAAAGTTTAATTATGCTAGAAATACAAATATCAGGATTTTAAATTGTAGAAAAGAAACAAGAATTGGTTTTAGAGTTTTGTGTTGTAGCCCTCTGTAATGGATTAGTAGCATTATCTCTGAACACATGTACAAAATGTATTATAAAAACTATGTCAATAGATATAAAGGTATCATATTTGACACTAAGTGAAGTAGATATTTATAAAGAAGGATGAAAAGCTCTTTACTAACAACAAAAACAAATATAAAAGAGTGAAAACAAACATAGATCCTATACAGATGGTCTTTTTTAATAACTTCTAATAAGTTTTGAATGAAGAGGAGTAAATACAAAACTTTGTCTAAATCTGTCAGACTTGAAAATTATCCCAAATTTGTTAGAAATTTACAGTAAGGCCAGTCCAGCTATTCTAACTAAATCAGCTAGGGGAGAGGAGATTGACACAATTTTTATTGCCGATAGTAAATTAATTTCTCAAAAGTACAATGTTTAAAATGATTATTATAGCATATTTATTACGACAGTTGATGTGAAGTATTGTGTATTGTGGTATAAAACTCTCCATGACAACAAAGTAACCAGTAGAAAGCACCATTTATAGTAACATTGTAATTTATTCAAACGTACATATCTAGAATTTGAACTGGTACAACAAATATGTCTGTCCATGTTTTAATGCTTCTTGTTTTGGAGGTGCTCATATATTAAACACAAGAATATTAAAAGAGGCTTACATGCATACAACTCTTTAAGTAGAAGAAGTAGAAGTTCTGATTGAGTATGGGAATTGAAATATATGCAAGTATGACAAAATAATGAACAAAATTGAATATCACAACTTTTAATCTTTGCCAGACAAGAGGTGATTGTTTGTTTTGCTGATATTGGTGGAATATGTTTTTGACCACTGTTAAGACTTTTCTTTTCATAGTTAAGTCTGCCATACATGAAGCATTTGTTTGATCTGTTTATATGATGTAATGACAAAGATGTAGGTGTGCCAGTATATATTTTGTGATTTCGCCTGTATTTATTATTTTTGAAGATTGTGACCTTTAGGTATTATTTTCCAGGTCATTACAGTAATGACTGGAGGAAATTTTAACTAAACTAAAGGTAGCAATTTTCAACACTTTTTTTCTACTGATGATCCAATATTTACTGATGTGATGATCTAAAGTAAAAGATAATATATTCAACAGACATCTCTAGTACAACTTCATTGATGCATGACAATGTAATGGTTGTAATAATAACACGACTCAATACACAATTAATTACAGTAATGGCCTCATTAGACTTGTATTATGTAGCTGTTTCTGTTATAGAACTCATAAAAACAGTACCAAGATAGAAAATTAAATTGTTTGTCTTTAGTATATGACTAGACCAGCAATATCACCATTGTTATGTAAATATATATTCATGCTTATTGTCTTATAAAGAATAAAAATCATTTATTTAGTGCTATTTGTAATAAATATATATATATATATGTGAATTGTAGGATAGCAATAAAAGCACTGTTCCTTTACTTTACTTATGTCTCCCCCCACTTTGGTGGGAAACATATTGTTTTTGTCCTGTCCGTCTGTCTGTCCGTCACACAGTTTGTCAGCGCAACTCCTCTGAAACTACTGAACAGAATTTCATGAAACTTGGTAGGTAGTAAGGACACCATATGTAGTTGTGCATATTACCATGAAATTTTGATCGCCTGAATTTTGTGGGAGTTATGCCCCTTTGAACTTAGAAATTTCCCGAAATATACTTCTGAAGCAGCTTGTCAGCACAACTCCTCTGAAACTACTGAACAGAATTTCATGAAACTTAGATTAGATTAAATTAAACATATTTTATTGCTAAATATTATAACAATTGGATTGGACACAAATTATAACAATTTACAAGGGTCCTCTCCACATAATAAATAATTACAATAGTACATGCGTCAGCAATAGTAAAATACAATATACAACATTATAATAAATTCTTTGAAAAATGAAAAAAAAGGAGACACAACAAAAAAAAACAAAATTCAACATCTTCATTATTTAAAAGTATTTGAGGTTTAATATTTCCCTGATTTGTTGAGAATAGCATACATTTAGTTTTTTGGGGATTAAAATCCACTAACCATTTTGTTGACCAATTGTAAATTTTCATTATATCTGAATTTAATCTTTGTTCAATTTCATTTATATTAGAAGATGAATACGATAGTGATGTATCAAACAATCGCGAAAGACTTTGAATATCTTCAGTAATATCATGGATATATAATATGAATAGCAAAGGGCCTAACACTGATCCTTGTGGTAAGTAGTAAGGACACAATATGCGGTTGTGCATATTACCAGGAAATTTTGATCTCCTGAATTTTGTGGGAGTTATGCCCCTTTGAACTTAAAACTTTCCCGAAATATACTACCATCAAATATGGAATAGAACGTGTAGCTTTGCATGTCAAATCTCCTCAGATCTTCGTTACCAATATTTACAGACCACCAGATCTACCAGTGAAATATTTCTGTGATGCGCTAAATCATTTCTTGAAAGACTTGACACCTGGCATTCCACAAATAGTCATGGGCGATTTCAATGTGGACCTTTTATCCAGAAAAGATGGTGTAATCACACGCACATTTTCTGCTTTTGAACAGAATATAAAATCTTCTACTACTCGTAAACTGCGGGCAAAAACAAACTTTAATTTGTGTCTATAAGTGTAATGTTTGATAGTCTCTCATGTTCATTTACATCTATATCATTTCTTACTAACATAATAAACTATAGTAAATAAATAAATGAAATTAGTTTAGAACATTTTCAGAGAATAAGAATTATTGTGTAGAGAATTCTGATGTGTTGTAAATTAATCATTATATAATAGTTCATAAATACAATAGCTTTGTTATAGACTTATAATGACTGAGAATGAATTTGACTTTTCAATGTATGAAGATATATAATTTTGATATATTTCATTGAGAAGATTCATTTAACATGTTAATCAGTTATTTCATTGAGAAGATTCATTTAACATGTTTAATCAGTTATTTCATTGAGAAGATTCATTTAACATGTTTAATCAGTAATTTCATTGAGAAGATTCATTTAACATGTTTAATCAGTAATTTCATTGAGAAGATTCATTTAACATGTTTAATCAGTAATTTCATTGAGAAGATTCATTTAATATGTTTAATCAGTAATTTCATTGAGAAGATTCATTTAACATGTTTAATCAGTAATTTCATTCATAAATTTCTGATATTTTTGATTGATTTATTGTGTTTAATGCTACTTTCAGCAATATTTCAGCTATATCATGGCGACCAGTTTTAGTGGTGGAAGAAGCCAGAGTACCCGGAGAGAACCACTGACCATGGGCAAGCAACTGGTAAACTTTATCACTTGCGGCTGTGAGTCGAGTGCACCCTTTTTTGTATTTACACAAAGCTGGGCGCGAACCCATGTCGTATTGGTGATTGGCTGGTATGATTTGTTAGGTAATCCAACTACCTAACTCATTGAGCCACCCGGGCCCTGATTTGTTTAATCGGTAATTTCATTCATAAATTTCTTGATATTTTTGATTCAACATGTTTAATCAGTAATTTCATTCATAAATTTTTAAATCTTCTTAGTTGTTATTAACATAACAAATAACAATAGATTTTTATTTACAGATGTGTAGTAGTACTATTAAATGGAAAGAAACAGTCCCATATAATAAACTCCTGTAAAAAGGCCTTCACAGCTGTCAAATTCTCTAAAGATGGCAAAAATATTGTCACAGGGGAGGTAATTAGTAATGCTTTATTAATTTATTAGTTATAATACAGTGTATGTGATAGATTTTATAAGGTTTCAATAAATATTGTCATAACCTAAGAAAAAAATATAATTATGAATACACACTTTAATGACTTCCATTATATATATATAAATATTAGTTTTATTATTTAAAGAGGCATTAGCTACGATTTTGACCAAAAAAATTATATGATTTAGAAATTGGTAAATAGCTTTAAAATGATGAAATAAAGGTAAATATTTCACATTAAACAGCTTATCGTACCACTTTTCGCCCTTTGAGAACGAAAATTATCATCGATTTATTATTTTCTTGGAAGCAAATAATTTGACCTCACTTTCTCCGTATGCAACTGACCTTACTAGTGACAGGTAAAAACGAATTATTTGTATTTTGTCGCTTATTAACTGCAAACTTGCATGGTTCTTTGTCAGTATTTAACGCCGACTAAAAGCAGATTCACAGAAAATATTTATATCCAGAATGCAAAATACTTCACAAAATGTAAGGATCAATGCTATATAGATGAAAAAGTGGACATTGTTAAAAACCAGATACAGTTCTACATGTACATTGTCTATTCCACATTAATCACTTAAATCATTGATACTCTGTAATTTTACATGTAACCACATAGGATATAAAGATTGAGATACCGATATTTTAATTACTTCAAGCTCTTTGCTTTGAGAAATAAAAATAGTAAAATAATTGGAAACTTACCAAAGGCAAACATGTTCAGTTTTTTCGTCCTCGTCAAATTCGTTTGCATCAGATCCATGTGACATTTCTAGCTCGTCGTCGGAATCTGAATCTTCTTCACTTCCTGATGCCGACTTTTTGCCTTCAGTTCCTTTTGTGGGTTCAAACATATACGGTTGAACTGCAGATCCTGCTAAATTTAAATCTGGCATTTCTTCGCAATCACTTTCTTCAAAATCAATATCCATTGCAATTACTTTGATGTATTTTTTGTTTACCCATGCTATCAGCTGTTTGGTTTACCTGTGTACACTGGGGCACGTGTGACGTCAGTGAAGAATTCTTTCAGGGGGAAGTAATCTTTATGTATCATTCGCTGTGACCACACTTTAACGGGTGGGTACGGGTACATATTTAAGATTTTTCAGACGGGAATACAATTTTCTGTTTTATTTTGATATAAACTTCATAAAAAAATCGAAAAAACAGAAACAAAAAATCGCTTCCTGTCACCTTTAAGTAACAAACATTTACTCACTATTTAAATAGAAACATTCTTGTGAAGTTTCTTTTGTTTCAGTGGAGATAAACTTTATATACTAACATAATATATATATAAGTATTCTACAAATAAAAAATATGGCTTTGATTAAATAGGGCTAAATTAAACAATTGGTTAAAAAAAATACAGTAAACCCAACAAATGTTTATATGATACATGTATATAGTAGTTCTTGTGAAGATCATTGATACTGTTAAAGGAACTTTCATGTGGATCAGTCATAATTGTATTAAAAAGGACTCAGATTTTATTTTTTATTATTTTATGATTATATACTATATTTATATTGACAATATGTTTTATACTTTGTAGTGTGGTCATCAACCTGCTGTACGTGTGTGGGATGTTGAAGAGAAGACACAAGTAGCTGAACATCATGGCCATAAATTTGGCATTAGCTGTGTGGTAATGCCTCCATTATTTAAGTCCAAACCTGAGATATTGTACATTGTGGCATTATGTATTTAAGTATAAACCTCAGATATCCTAATTTGTGGCATTATATTTAAAGGCATCAGAATTGAATTTTTTTTTATATTAAAAGTTGCCACTATTCAATGTTTTATACTAATTGCAGTTGAAACTTTTCATAATATCATACGTAAATAGCCTAGAACGAAGGAAATACGTCGCTGTTTGATTTTTCTTCCATCCAGTCGAGATTCCAATGTTTACCCACACAATATTCATACGACCTACACAGTGAACTCATTCAGTAAAGCGTTTGCGCATGTGCAAATTTGTTTGTTGAAGAAAAAGCACATGGCACAAACAAAAATATTGACGAATTCTACATGAAAACGACACAAAAAGGAGGATTCAGCAAGCTTTGTGTAAAAATTTAAAAAAGATGTTATACCGACCTACTCCATTTTTCAAAACGTAAGCATAATTTAGTATCTTTTTTTGGCCGAATCGTATTTTGACAGTAGAATTGCGTAGTTTTTTATATATTCTTTTTTTTTCAGGAGAAAACGCTAGGTGATATCTCTTTTAAATTAGAGACTAAAATAATGAACTTCATGTCTGTTTTTTTCGAAAACAAATATAATCAAGTAAACTCAAGTGTTGTCAATAATATGCAATACAATTTGTTTACAATTTTCCCTTTATCGGGCCCCTTTGCAGAGTTTGGGTTTGTTTTTATTGATTTCATCACGTATTTCCGATTTTAAGTGTCATTCTTACTAAATACCATTATATAATATTAATTGATTACCCCGGGATCCAATTTCATAGATATATTTCTTAAATTATATTAATTCTAGCTAATTTACATGCATCATACAGAAGAACCATGCTTCCTGGTTATTTATAGCAGTTATCAGTATTCGGCAAACTTTGGAAAAGAAACCGACTTATAATTAGGTGTGTTAATGGCGATTCCACCGACAGACATTCAAATTCTTTTCACTAATTACGACATTATAGCTTATTTTTTAAGCCTGGATTCTTGTTCAGAACATTTTATTAGTATAAAACATCGAATATTGGCAACTTTTAATATAAAAAAAAAAAATCAATTCTGACAGCCTGTATGCCTTTAAGTCCAAGCGTCATGCCTTGTAACATTATGTAATTTCATATATTTAGATGAGTCAGCACTATATATCTTCTGTGTATAAGTAATTATATGTATGATAAGAGTAAGAAATAAGACTTCATGTTTGTCTTATAATTATACAGTCAAACCTGCCTTAAAGGGAACCTCTATGTAACAAATCACTGTCTATAAAGGACACCTCTATGTAGCAAATCACTGTCTATAAAGGACACCTCTATGTAACAAATCACTGTCTATAAAGGGCAGCTCTATGTAACAAATCACTGTCTATAAAGGGCACCTCTATGTAACAAATCACTGTCTATAAAGGGCAGCTCTATGTAACAAATCACTGTCTATAAAGGGCAGCTCTATGTAACAAATCACTGTCTATAAAGGGCAGCTCTATGTAACAAATCACTGTCTATAAAGGGCACCTCTATGTAACAAATCACTGTCTATAAAGGGCACCTCTATGTAACAAATCACTGTCTATAAAGGGCAGCTCTATGTAACAAATCAGTCTATAAAGGGCAGTTCTATGTAACAAATCACTGTCTATAAAGGGCAGCTCTATGTAACAAATCACTGTCTATAAAGGGCACCTCTATGTAACAAATCACTGTCTATAAAGGGCACCTCTATGTAACAAATCACTGTCTATAAAGGGCAGCTCGATTTTACAAATCACTGTCTATAAAGGGCACCTCTATGTAGCAAATCACTGTCTATAAAGGGCACCTCTATGTAACAAATCACTGTCTATAAAGGTCACCTCTATGTAACAAATCACTGTCTATAAAGGGCACCTCTATGTAACAAATCACTCTATAAAGGGCAGCTCGATGTAACAAATCACTGTCTATAAAGGGCAGCTCGATGTAACAAATCACTGTCTATAAAGGGCACCTCTATGTAGCAAATCACTGTCTATAAAGGGCACCTCTATGTAACAAATCACTGTCTATAAAGGGCACCTCTATGTAACAAATCACTGTCTATAAAGGGCACCTCTATGTAACAAATCACTGTCTATAAAGGGCAGCTCGATGTAACAAATCACTGTCTATAAAGGGCAGTTCGATGTAACAAATCACTGTCTATAAAGGGCACCTCTATGTAGCAAATCACTGTCTATAAAGGGCAGCTCTATGTAACAAATCACTGTCTATAAAGGGCACCTCTATGTAACAAATCACTGTCTATAAAGGGCACCTCTATGTAACAAATCACTGTCTATAAAGGGCAGCCTCGTTTTCTTATTAATGAAAAGTGCATATAATATTTGCCTCTATATGAAGGACACCTGCTCATAAAGGGCACATTATCAAGTTTATATACAGGTTTTACTATACAGTGTACTATTTACATGAACTGACCTTTGTTCTTTTCCAGTAGGTAAGCAAAGTAATGAATTTTAAACTTTTCTTTGATTATTTATGATAAATGTTATTAATATATTAAGACAAGTACTTAATTAATATTGCAGGCTTTTTCCCCAAATCTGAAGTACATTGTATCTATTGGAACTCAACATGATATGATGGTGGCAGTATGGAACTGGAAAACAGGAACAAAAGTGGCCTCCAATAAGATCTCTAATAAAGTAAGTGTTATTGAATAGAAATATAATATATGTACAGTGCTCCCTCGTTAAACCGCCACCTTCTGTGCAGTCGGTAGTTTGGCGGTATAACGAGTTTGGCGATAAACTGAGGGACATTGAAAACCGGAAGTTATGTGATCATATGAAAAGATAAACTTTCTCAACTCGACGGACATGCATTTTGCACTTGTACAAATACATAAGTATAAATAAAACATGTTTAATAAATAAATAAATTAGAATAATTATATTCACATCGGAAATGTCCTGTACAGTTTGCAGATCTTTGTCAATGTTGACAAATTCTTGAACCGTCATTTGTAGCTCGGGACATCAAGGTTATTATAAACACGTGACAGCAACAGTTCATCTTCATTTGAGGGGTTATTGGAAGATCCCATTTAATTGTCAAATTATCGGCAATTCAATGTTATGTTAATTTTGGATTTTCCTTTGCATAACTTATAATTGCACGTTTTTGTTTGTCGTCTAATTAATTACGCTTTCTCTTCAAGCACGACATTTTTATGACAACTAATTAAATTACAAATTTTACTCAGGATTAAAAGTACAAATGTAATCACTAGAAAAGTAAATAAAGGTAATTATTCTAATCAAAACAACTGATCACCTGTTCTGACCCTCAACTATGAGATCAATGACCGTGTCCGATGACCAGTTTTGACATTCCATAATTACCGATCAATACACAGCTGTCAAAAGGTAGTTGTGGGCGGTACTAACGGGGGAATTTAAATTGATTTTACGACTTTTGTGTCTGGAAACCTGTGGCGGATGGCGGTAGCTGAGTTTGGCAGTATAACGGGGTATTTTTAACGGGGGAAATCGGGACAGACGAGAATTTTGGCAATAGGCGAGGTTGGCAATAAAACGGGGGGCGATAGACCGAGGGAGCACTGTATGTACATTGTTGGAAAATATAAATTTACGTGTACGAGATTTCGAAACAGGTGCTAGTGCAAAGAAATTGCATTTTTTCTGACAATGTACGCATATTGTATTTATCCTACAGTGCCAAAAATGTCCAATACAACTGACAAATGTATTGGAAAGAAGAGAAACAAGCGCTGTGACAATTGTTTTCAATTGTTATACTCCCCGCAAACAAAGTTTGGGGGGGTATATAGGAATCACCCTGTCCGTCCGTCCATGTACCTTGTAAGTGCAACTCCTCCTAAGCGACTTATTGGATTTTTATGAAACTTTACACATTTGTAGTACACTACCTGCAGATGCGCATGAAGGAATATGGTTGCTGTCCAAAATTTAAAAGGGGAGATAATTCAACTTATGCTTTCACGAAAAGGGGGGTCGTGTACCTTGTAAGCGCAAATCCTCCTAAACGGCTCATTGGAGTTTTGTGAAACTTTACACAGTTGTAATACACTACCAGCAGATGTGCATGAAGGAATATGGTTGCTGTCCAAAATTTAAAAGGGGAGATAATTCAACTTATACTTTCACGAAAATGGGGGGGCATGTACCTTGTAAGTGCAACTCCTACTAAGCTGCTTATTGAATTTTTATGAAACTTTACACAGTTGTAGTACATAACCTGCAGATGTGCATGAAGGAATACCGTTGCTGTCTAAAATTTAGAAGGGGAGATAATTAACTTGCTAATATACCTGTATTCCAAAGTTTGAACATCATAGTATTGCAAGCGGGGGGTATCACTCAGTGAGGTTACTCACAGTTATAGTTTTCTCTGTCACGTCTGTGAACAGCATATATTAAGAAAATGTTCCATGATGTTTGGTGAACTATATTGAACAGTTAAACCTGTGTTAGTGGTCACCTCCAGCTAACTGCTGTAATCTCTCTGTTTAAAACCCTCCAGAACAGTTAAACCTGTGTTAGTGGTCACCTCCAGTTAACTGCTGTAATCTCTCTGTTTAAAGCCCTCCAGACTGGTTTAATGTGTTATTTTAACCAAATAAGCTGTCGCCTCTCTAACATGGTCAACTGTCACCCAAAGTTTATTGCTTCAAAATAAACTAATATGAAGCCATTTTCATTATGCAAATGTATAATACAATATTAATCTTTGTTAATGACTAATTAATTTGATACTTTTATTTTATAATAGGTTAATGCTGTAGCTTTCTCTGATAATGGGTCCATGTTTGTTACAGTAGGAAATAGACATGTTAAATTCTGGTATCTAGAAAGCAGTAGATCTAAGGTAGGATATTATCTTCATAACATTTGTTTATACCTGTTAAGTCCTGGTTTATTAACCATATTCATAGCCTTAGTGATTTTGTTTAGACACAAACTGTTTGACCAATAGCTGTGTAAGGCTATATATAATATATTATGTTTCAGGTTGTTTGACCAATAGCTGTGTAAGGCCATATATAATATATTATGTTTCAGTTTGTTTGACCAATAGCTGTGTAAGGCCATATATAATATATTATGATTCAGGTTGTTTGACCAATAGCTGTGTAAGGCCATATATAATATATTATGATTCAGGTTGTTTGACCAATAGCTGTGTAAGGCCATATATAATATATTATGATTCAGGTTGTTTGACCAATAGCTGTGTAAGGCCATATTTAATATATTATGTTTCAGGTTGTTTGACCAATAGCTGTGTAAGGCCATATATAATATATTATGATTCAGGTTGTTTGACCAATAGCTGTGTAAGGCCATATATAATATATTATGTTTCAGGTTGTTTGACCAATAGCTGTGTAAGGCCATATATAATATATTATGTTTCAGGTTTTCATGACTAAAACTCTACTTTATAGACAAAGAAAACAAACCTTAATCAGTGATGATCAACAATATCAACAAAAAACAATCATCTCTGACCTCAAATCATTGAACATAATAAATCAAAAAGAAAACATGACCTATGACGTTATAAATCAGGCTCATGGCTTGGAACAGGCACAAAAATGTGGCAGCATTAAACCAGTTAATGGGATCCCAATATGTTGTCATTAAATCTAGTATGATAGTCATACAATATTATTTTACAAAAAAATGAAAATGTCGGGAGCAGATTAATTTTGTATATAAAATACTTTCTATTGAAATCATCAAATAAAACTCTTTTTTGTAAAAAATATTTATATAAATGTAGTTGTCATGACAATAATATACAAAATGAAAGACGATATGTTTCAGATAAATGAGACAGTACCACTATCAGGAAGGTCTGGTATCCTAGCAGAGCTGAAAAATAACTTCTTTACTGACGTGGTCTGTGGAAATACTAAAACTGTCTTCTGTATAACACAGTCTGGATTGTTGTGTTACTTCAATGAGAAACGATTGCTGGAAAAATGGGCTGAACTCAGGGTATGTTTATTATACCTGAACTTAGGGTATGTTTATTATACCTGAACTTAGGGTATGTTTATTATACCTGAACTTAGGGTATGTTTATTATACCTGAACTCAGGGTATGTTTATTATACCTGAACTCAGGGTATGCTTATTATACCTGAACTCAGGGTATGCTTATTATACCTGAACTCAGGGTATGCTTATTATACCTGAGCTTAGGGTATGTTTATTATACCTGAACTTATGGTATGTTTATTATACCTGAACTTAGGGTATGTTTATTATACTTGAACTTAGGGTATGTTTATTATACCTGAACTTAGGGTATGTTTATTATACCTGAACTCAAGGTATGTGTGTTGACTGAGCTCAGGGTATGTGTGTTTATATAATATGTATTGAATGTTACATGTGACTAGGTGTATTTGATGTAATACATTATTCCATGGTAGCCTAATATTGTTCATCTATATCACAGCAGCTAGGTTTATGGGGAGAGTGATGGTTTAGAGTTATGGTGTTTATATAATATGTATTGAATGTTACATGTGACTAGGTGTATTTGATGTAATACATTATTCCATGGTAGCCTAATATTGTTCCTCTATATCACAGCAGCTAGGTTTATGGGGAGAGTGATGGTTTAGAGTTATGGTGTTTATATAATATGTATTGAATGTTACATGTGACTAGGTGTATTTGATGTAATACATTATTCCATGGTAGCCTAATATTGTTCATCTATATCACAGCAGCTAGGTTTATGGAGGGAGTGATGGTTTAGAGTTATGGTGTTTATATAATATGTATTGAATGTTACATGTGACTAGGTGTATTTGATGTAATACATTATTCCATGGTAGCCTAATATTGTTCATCTATATCACAGCAGCTAGGTTTATGGGGAGAGTGATGGTTTAGAGTTATGGTGTTTATATAATATGTATTGAATGTTACATGTGACTAGGTGTATTTGATGTAATACATTATTCCATGGTAGCCTAATATTGTTCCTCTATATCACAGCAGCTAGGTTTATGGGGAGAGTGATGGTTTAGAGTTATGGTGTTTATATAATATGTATTGAATGTTACATGTGACTAGGTGTATTTGATGTAATACATTATTCCATGGTAGCCTAATATTGTTCATCTATATCACAGCAGCTAGGTTTATGGGGGGAGTGATGGTTTAGAGTTATGGTGTTTATATAATATGTATTGAATGTTACATGTGACTAGGTGTATTTGATGTAATACATTATTCCATGGTAGCCTAATATTGTTCCTCTATATCACAGCAGCTAGGTTTATGGAGGGAGTGATGGTTTAGAGTTATGGTGTTTATATAATATGTATTGAATGTTACATGTGACTAGGTGTATTTGATGTAATACATTATTCCATGGTAGCCTAATATTGTTCCTCTATATCACAGCAGCTAGGTTTATGGGGAGAGTGATGGTTTAGAGTTATGGTGTTTATATAATATGTATTGAATGTTACATGTGACTAGGTGTATTTGATATAATACATTATTCCATGGTAGCCTAATATTGTTCCTCTATATCACAGCAGCTAGGTTTATGGAGGGAGTGATGGTTTAGAGTTATGGTGTTTATATAATATGTATTGAATGTTACATGTGACTAGGTGTATTTGATGTAATACATTATTCCATGGTAGCCTAATATTGTTCCTCTATATCACAGCAGCTAGGTTTATGGGGAGAGTGATGGTTTAGAGTTATGGTGTTTATATAATATGTATTGAATGTTACATGTGACTAGGTGTATTTGATGTAATACATTATTCCATGGTAGCCTAATATTGTTCCTCTATATCACAGCAGCTAGGTTTATGGGGAGAGTGATGGTTTAGAGTTATGGTGTTTATATAATATGTATTGAATGTTACATGTGACTAGGTGTATTTGATATAATACATTATTCCATGGTAGCCTAATATTGTTCCTCTATATCACAGCAGCTAGGTTTATGGAGGGAGTGATGGTTTAGAGTTATGGTGTTTATATAATATGTATTGAATGTTACATGTGACTAGGTGTATTTGATGTAATACATTATTCCATGGTAGCCTAATATTGTTCCTCTATATCACAGCAGCTAGGTTTATGGAGGGAGTGATGGTTTAGAGTTATGGTGTTTATATAATATGTATTGAATGTTACATGTGACTAGGTGTATTTGATGTAATACATTATTCCATGGTAGCCTAATATTGTTCCTCTATATCACAGCAGCTAGGTTTATGGGGGGAGTGATGGTTTAGAGTTATGGTGTTTATATAATATGTATTGAATGTTACATGTGACTAGGTGTATTTGATGTAATACATTATTCCATGGTAGCCTAATATTGTTCCTCTATATCACAGCAGCTAGGTTTATGGGGAGAGTGATGGTTTAGAGTTATGGTGTTTATATAATATGTATTGAATGTTACATGTGACTAGGTGTATTTGATGTAATACATTATTCCATGGTAGCCTAATATTGTTCCTCTATATCACAGCAGCTAGGTTTATGGGGGGAGTGATGGTTTAGAGTTATGGTGTTTATATAATATGTATTGAATGTTACATGTGACTAGGTGTATTTGATGTAATACATTATTCCATGGTAGCCTAATATTGTTCCTCTATATCACAGCAGCTAGGTTTATGGAGGGAGTGATGGTTTAGAGTTATGGTGTTTATATAATATGTATTGAATGTTACATGTGACTAGGTGTATTTGATGTAATACATTATTCCATGGTAGCCTAATATTGTTCATCTATATCACAGCAGCTAGGTTTATGGGGAGAGTGATGGTTTAGAGTTATGGTGTTTATATAATATGTATTGAATGTTACATGTGACTAGGTGTATTTGATGTAATACATTATTCCATGGTAGCCTAATATTGTTCATCTATATCACAGCAGCTAGGTTTATGGGGAGAGTGATGGTTTAGAGTTATGGTGTTTATATAATATGTATTGAATGTTACATGTGACTAGGTGTATTTGATGTAATACATTATTATGGTAGCCTAATATTGTTCCTCTATATCACAGCAGCTAGGTTTATGGAGGGAGTGATGGTTTAGAGTTATGGTGTTTATATAATATGTATTGAATGTTACATGTGACTAGGTGTATTTGATGTAATACATTATTCCATGGTAGCCTAATATTGTTCCTCTATATCACAGCAGCTAGGTTTATGGAGGGAGTGATGGTTTAGAGTTATGGTGTTTATATAATATGTATTGAATGTTACATGTGACGGTGTATTTGATGTAATACATTATTATGGTAGCCTAATATTGTTCATCAGCAAGTTTTAGTGATGTACAAAAGCCAGATAAGAACACCTACATCCTCTTAAATATTTATCCTATATAGTTATGTCTTTTGTGGCAATTTTTTAAAATGCATGTAGCATATAAAATCTAATAGGATTTCTCTGTGGCCATGATAGTAGGGTTAGGATAGTAAGATTTACCAATTCAATTTGTCCTTATCATCCAAATGTTTTTATATCCCCACTCCACCGGAGGGGGGGGGGGGGTATACTGTTTTACCTCTGTCCTTCCATCTGTCCATCCTTCCGTCCGTCCCAAGATATTTTCCGTCGCATTTTTCTCAGCAACTATTGATGGTAGAAATCTGATATTTGGTCACAAGCTTCATATAGGTATGCCATATTGTGGGAAGCATTTTTGGACCCGTCAGATTCCTACTTCCTGTTTTCCGACTTAGTTGGTTTTTATACACATTAAACATAAATGCAGGGGTATCATAAGTGATTATCTCCTCAACTAGTGATGTGTATTTGATACAGTGAGTTATTGTTGTATAATGCCAAATGAGAAACATTTCAGCTATATCATGACGAGAACAAGCTACATTGGATGAGAAGATGATGATATCAGCTTTTTACTTGACCAACATTCTAAGTTGGATTCCTGAAACAACAGTCATGTCGCTCCACTCTGACACATTGTCCTGAATAATGGTCAACCAGTCTTTACTCTCACGGTAGACATGTCGCTCCACTCTGACACATTGTCCTGAATAATGGTCAACCAGTCTTTACTCTCACGGTAGACATGTCGCTCCACTCTGACACATTGTCCTGAATAATGGTCCTGACACATTGTCCTGAATGATGGTCAACCAGTCTTTACTCTGACTCCTTACTGCTGCATGATTAATGTAGAAAGAGTAAATTCCAATTTTATGGTCTTTGGTTTGATCCGTCCGGGGCTTGAAGCCTTGGATTTAGCACTCTCGAGGCCTGCCCACTAAGCATTACACCACCAATGCGGTCTTGTATTTTATACAGCAGAGTGATTAAGTTTGTCAGTGAATTACATGAGGTTGTTAGTTTTCACAGACTATCCTCCATTGTTACACCTAACAGCCAACATACAACTGTTTTATTATTGGATTGTCATTTTACACAAATAGTACAAACATGTTGTTTCTATTTTAATACTTTTGGTGAGGTGTAGTTGATATTCTCTGATAAAGAGCATCTTTTTTGGCAGGTCGGTGGATTTTTCTTGTTACAATAGATAACATAAGATATTTTACATTTACAGACAACTTGTGCCAACTGTGTAACTGCTGCTGGAGACTATATCTTCATTGGTTGTGCTAATGGTGTTGTCAGAGTGTTTAGTGCTCAGAATTTACATTACGTAGCTAATCTTCCACACCCACATTATTTAGGTGTTGATGTTGCTTCAGCTCTTAATCCAAGGTACAATATGAAATAGATAATTACTATGGGGATTATCTAAATGTTATTTCATGAAATCTGCAATTACACCAGGGATAAGAGTGGAATATCAAGGTTAAGGAGAGAGGAAAAAATTAGTCAAGACATGATTAAACTGTAATAAAACAAAATAAGACATTACAATAGTATAAAGATCATGATTAAGTGATTACAAGAGAAAAATCATGATTGGACAATAACAATAGACAGAAAGATCATGATTAATTAATTACAAGAGAAAAATCATGATGAACAATAACAATAGACAAAAAAGATCATGATTAATTGATTACAAGAGAAAAAACGAGATGGACAATAACAATAGACAAAAAAGATCATGATTAATTGATTACAAGAGAAAAATCATGATGGACAATAACAATGGACAAAAAAGATCATGATTAATTGATTACAAGAGAACAAAATCATGATTGGACAATAACAATAGACAAAAAAGATCATGATTAATTGATTACAAGAGAAAAATCATGATGAACAATAACAATAGACAAAAAAGATCATGATTAAGTGATTACAAGAGAAAAATCATGATGGACAATAACAATAGACAAAAAAGATCATGATTAATTGATTACAAGAAAACAAAATCATGATTGGACAATAACAATGGGCAAAAAAGATCATGATTAATTGATTACAAGAGAACAAAATCATGATTGGACAATAACAATAGACAAAAAAGATCATGATTAATTGATTACAAGAAAACAAAATCATGATTGGACAATAACAATAGACAAAAAAGATCATGATTAATTGATTACAAGAGAACAAAATCATGATTGGACAATAACAATAGACAAAAAAGATCATGATTAATTGATTACAAGAAAACAAAATCATGATTGGACAATAACAATAGACAAAAAAGATCATGATTAATTGATTACAAGAGAACAAAATCAGGATTGGACAATAACAATAGACAAATAAGATCATGATTAATTGATTACAAGAGAACAAAATCAGGATTGGACAATAACAATGGAGAAAAAAAGATTATTATTACAATTTGAATAGAAGAATAAAATTATAAAGCAAAAGATGTAAGGATGATAATGTATTTTTTTGAAGTGGATGTGTATTGATGATAAGTCATTATAAAAGGAGGACATACAACTGAAGAGTTTTATTTTAATCACCATCTTACTGATACATACAAGTATATTTTAAATATGTTAATCCATAAGAATTTATCTTAATCTTTTTTTAGCCAAATGGTGAATCAGAAAGTAGATGCCAAATATCCTGATACTATAGGAATTGTCTATGATGACTGGAACAATAAGGTCAGTATTGAATTCCTTATTTGATTGTCATGGTAACTGTTAATAGAAGGGTCATTTAGATCAAGGTTTTAGTAATTTTTAAAAAATTTAATGCTTCGAGTGAGTGATTGTTGTTTAATGCCAACTCAGCAAATTTTCAGCTATATCATAGCGAGAACAAGTTAATTTTCAATGAGATGATGACCAGATTTGCTTAGTTAGACGATTAGTTGGATTTTTATGAAACAACAGTCCGCGGTGTAGACATGTCACTCCACTCGGACACATTATTCTGATTCCGAGCCAACCAGTCTTTGCTCTTTCTCCTTAATGCTGCGTGCTTAGCGGTGAAGCAACAAATATCAATTTTATTGTCTTTGGTTTGACCTGATCTGGGCTTGAACCCACAATCTATCGCATTCGAAGCGAGTACACTAACCATTACATCACTGATATGGTTCTTTAATGCTTAGACAAGAAAAGTAGGTATGGATGTTAACCTGTATATACACAGGAATCATTTTCTATGAGATTATTGGAGGTTTACATATTTGTAAAAATTCATATTTTGTATGCAACACTTTAGGTTGATATATGAAGTCAAAGTTCTTTTGGTGCAAAATCTATGGTACCGTTATTATCATTCAACTTTATAAAGGAGGGATGCATGCTCTACTGAATACACACTTAAAGGAGGGATACATGCTCTACTGAATACACACATAAAGGAGGGATACATGCTTTACTGAATACACACTTAAAGGAGGGATACATGCTCTACTGAATACACACTTAAAGGAGGGATACATGCTCTACTGAATACACACTTAAAGGAGGGATACATGCTCTACTGAATACACACTTAAAGGAGGGATACATGCTCTACTGAATACACACTTAAAGGAGGGATACATGCTCTACTGAATACACACTTAAAGGAGGGATACATGCTCTACTGAATACACACTTAAAGGAGGGATACATGCTCTACTGAATACACACTTAAAGGAGGGATACATGCTCTACTGAATACACACTTAAAGGAGGGATACATGCTCTACTGAATACACACTTAAAGGAGGGATACATGCTGTACTGAATACACACTTAAAGGAGGGATACATGCTCTACTGAATACACACTTAAAGGAGGGATACATGCTCTACTGAATACACACTTAAAGGAGGGATACATGCTCTACTGAATATACACTTAAAGGAGGGATACATGCTCTACTGAATACACACTTAAAGGAGGAATACATGCTCTACTGAATACACACTTAAAGGAGGGATACATGCTCTACTGAATACACACTTAAAGGAGGGATACATGCTCTACTGAATACACACTTAAAGGAGGGATACATGCTTTACTGAAAACACACTTAAAGGAGGGATACATGCTCTACTGAATACACACTTAAAGGAGGGATACATGCTCTACTGAATACACACTTAAAGGAGGGATACGTGCTCTACTGAATACACACTTAAAGGAGGGATATGTGTTCTACTGAATACACACTTAAAGGAGGATATATGCTCTACTGAATACACACTTAAAGGAGGGATACGTGCTCTACTGAATACACACTTAAAGGAGGGATATGTGTTCTACTGAATACACACTTAAAGGAGGGATACATGCTCTACTGAATACACACTTAAAGGAGGGATACATGCTCTACTGAATACACACTTAAAGGAGGGATACATGCTCTACTGAATACACACTTAAAGGAGGGATACATGCTCTACTGAATATACACTTAAAGGAGGGATACATGCTCTACTGAATACACACTTAAAGGAGGGATACATGCTCTACTGAATACACACTTAAAGGAGGGATACATGCTCTACTGAATACACACTTAAAGGAGGGATACATGCTCTACTGAATACACACTTAAAGGAGGGATACATGCTCTACTGAATACACACTTAAAGGAGGGATACATGCTCTACTGAATACACACTTAAAGGAGGGATACATGCTCTACTGAATACACACTTAAAGGAGGGATACATGCTCTACTGAATACACACTTAAAGGAGGGATACATGCTCTACTGAATACACACTTAAAGGAGGGATACATGCTCTACTGAATACACACTTAAAGGAGGGATACATGCTCTACTGAATACACACTTAAAGGAGGGATACATGCTCTACTGAATACACACTTAAAGGAGGGATACATGCTCTACTGAATACACACTTAAAGGAGGGATACATGCTCTACTGAATACACACTTAAAGGAGGGATACATGCTCTACTGAATATACACTTAAAGGAGGGATACATGCTCTACTGAATACACACTTAAAGGAGGAATACATGCTCTACTGAATACACACTTAAAGGAGGGATACATGCTCTACTGAATACACACTTAAAGGAGGGATACATGCTCTACTGAATACACACTTAAAGGAGGGATACATGCTGTACTGAATACACACTTAAAGGAGGGATACATGCTCTACTGAATACACACTTAAAGGAGGGATACATGCTCTACTGAATACACACTTAAAGGAGGGATACATGCTCTACTGAATACACACTTAAATGAGGGATATGTGTTCTACTGAATACACACTTAAAGGAGGGATACATGCTCTACTGAATACACACTTAAAGGAGGGATACATGCTCTACTGAATACACACTTAAAGGAGGAATACATGCTCTACTGAATACACACTTAAAGGAGGGATACATGCTCTACTGAATACACACTTAAAGGAGGGATACATGCTCTACTGCATACACACTTAAAGGAGGGATACATGCTTTACTGAATACACACTTAAAGGAGGGATACATGCTCTACTGAATACACATTTAAAGGAGGGATACATGCTCTACTGAATACACACTTAAAGGAGGGATACATGCTTTACTGAATACACACTTAAAGGAGGGATACATGCTTTACTGAATACACACTTAAAGGAGGGATACATGCTTTACTGAATACACACTTAAAGGAGGGATACATGCTTTACTGAATACACACTTAAAGGAGGGATATGTGTTCTACTAAATACACACTTAAAGGAGGGATATGTGTTCTACTGAATAAACACTTAAAGGAGGGATACATGCTCTACTGAATACACACTTAAAGGAGGATACATGCTCTACTGAATACACACTTAAAGGAGGGATACATGCTCTACTGATTACACACTTAAAGGAGGGATACATGCTTTACTGAATACACACTTAAAGGAGGGATACATGCTCTACTGAATACACACTTAAAGGAGGGATACATGCTCTACTGAATACACACTTAAAGGAGGGATACATGCTCTACTGAATACACACTTAAAGGAGGGATACATGCTCTACTGAATACACACTTAAAGGAGGAATACATGCTCTACTGAATACACACTTAAAGGAGGGATACATGCTCTACTGAATATACACTTAAAGGAGGGATACATGCTCTACTGAATACATACTTAAAGGAGGGATACATGCTCTACTGAATACACACTTAAAGGAGGGATACATGCTCTACTGAATACACACTTAAAGGAGGGATACATGCTCTACTGAATACACACTTAAAGGAGGAATACATGCTCTACTGAATACACACTTAAAGGAGGGATACATGCTCTACTGAATACACACTTAAAGGAGGGGAGGGATACATGCTCTACTGAATACACACTTAAAGGAGGGATACATGCTCTACTGAATACACACTTAAAGGAGGGATACATGCTCTACTGAATATACACTTAAAGGAGGGATACATGCTCTACTGAATACACACTTAAAGGAGGGATACATGCTCTACTGATTACACACTTAAAGGAGGGATACATGCTCTATTGAATACACACTTAATAGAGGGGAGGGATACATGCTCTACTGAATACACACTTAAAGGAGGGATACATGCTCTACTGAATATACACTTAAAGGAGGAATACATGCTCTACTGAATACACACTTAAAGGAGGGATATATGCTCTACTGAATACACACTTAAAGGAGGGATACATGCTCTAATGAATACACACTTAAAGGAGGGATACATGTTCTACTGAATACACACTTAAAGGAGGAATACATGCTCTACTGAATACACACTTAAAGGAGGGATACATGCTCTACTGAATACACACTTAAAGGAGGGATACATGCTGTACTGAATACACACTTAAAGGAGGGATACATGCTCTACTGAATACACACTTAAAGGAGGAATACATACTCTACTGAATACACACTTAAAGGAGGGATACATGCTCTACTGAATACACACTTAAAGGAGGGGAGGGATACATGCTCTACTGAATACACACTTAAAGGAATGCTGTGACCTAAGTTGTATGGCTGACTAACTTCTTATAATTAACATATGATTGTACACTTATTACATAAGTATTGTATATAAAACATAAACTTAGATATTATATATTACAGGTGACATGTATCTATAATGACCACAGTATGTATATATTACAGGTGACCTGTACCTATAATAACCGCAGATCTACATAAAACTTAGATATTATATATTACAGGTTACATGTATCTATAATGACCACAGTATGTATATATTACAGGTGACATGTATCTATAATGACCACAGTATGTATATATTACAGGTGACATGTATCTATAATGACCACAGTATGTATATATGGGATGTCCATGATGTTAAGAAAGTAGGAAAGTCTAGATCATTTTTATATCACAGCTCTTTCATCTATGGTATTGAGGTAAGATACATGTATTAACATAGCTACATGTAGTTACAATACAATGGTGTCATGTTTATGTGATTAATCTCATATTGTAAACAATAAAATGATCTTATGTCATTCAGAAAAACAGACAGCAGTGTTTGTCAGTACATTAGACAAAACAAGGAAAAAGTTAAAAAAAATTGTTGGAAAAAAAGAATATTCTACCTTTTTCAAATGATTTTGTCTTGTGATGTATACAAGAAATATGAATCCATTCTAAACATAAACAATTTTACAGTGTGTTAATGGTATTATATTTGACTCTGTTATAATATTATCTATATATGCTGTTGCAGAGTAATGGGACTTTGTTTTGGGGAAAAAATGGTATATTTTCATATTTCGTACGATAACACAATTTGTTTATGATTAAATCTCATGAATTTATTATGTTATGTAGAAAGATTGATCAAACTAAATTTTCTTTTGATATTTATGATTTGCACTAAAGTTGAAGTTTAGTGTATATCTTACAGGAACAATTTCTACTTGTTTTTGTTGTAATTTCAGACAAGTCCTCCCATTCCGGAGGGACAGAATCCAATATTACCTCCAGGATCATTTATAGCTTGTTTTTGTTGTAATTTCAGACAAGTCCTCCCATTCCGGAGGGACAGAATCCAATATTACCTCCAGGATCATTTATAGCTTGTTTTTGTTGTAATTTCAGACAAGTCCTCCCATTCCGGAGGGACAGAATCCAATATTACCTCCAGGATCATTTATAGCTTGTTTTTGTTGTAATTTCAGACAAGTCCTCCCATTCCTGAGGGACAGAATCCAATATTACCTCCAGGATCATTTATAGCTTGTTTTTGTTGTAATTTCAGACAAGTCCTCCCGTTCCTGAGGGACAGAATCCAATATTACCTCCAGGATCATTTATAACTTGTTCTAGTGATGACACCATCAGAATCTGGAATCTGGACCCTCATATGAAAGACTTTAAATTTTACAAAAGGAATATTTTTTCACAGGTGTGTTTGATATTTATATAGAAACATATATATAAAGTAGTATGTATTATATACCTGTAAATTAAAGGAAGTCAAAATCTTACCTTACCATATAAGGACCAAGAAGTTAAAAGGAATGTTGATTTGATATACAGATTGGAATGACCTATTTCATGTGGTTAGAAAGATATGAAGTTTTACTAAGTGTCTTCAAACAATTAAATGTGACCACCAAAGCATGAAGTTGACTCCTTAACTAAATGCCCACTTTAATAAATAAAAGCATATGTGACCACCAAGACATGATGTTGACACCTTTTCAAGATATCCACTTCAATAAATTAAACATAAGATATGAAGTTACCCAGGACTTGACAACTTACAAAATGTCTACCTCAATAAATATAATGTAAATAATGATAATTATTTTATGCTACCTTTACTTGTTCAATGTTGAATATGCTATTTTTAACAAAAGTAAGAAATAAAGATTTTTTTTATATTGTCATCTGTTTGTTTATTATGAACATTGTATCACTAACATCTTGTGGTTTTCAGTAAGTTTTATTTGTTGCTGCACTTCATCTGACAATCATTGTGTATAAGAGTTTTATCTCTGTATTGTATGATACATCATGTTTGATAATTATATGTTACGTTGATATTTCTAGGAACTTCTGAAGATTATTTATACAGATCCAACTTTGAATTATTTAAGAGATGTTAATTATAATCCTGGTAAGATAATGTATATAAAAATATATAAAATATATAAATGTCCAAGTAAAGTATAATGAATTTTTTTTTAGTAGTTATCTCCCTTACTTAGCTTGTAACTGGTGTTGAACATATTGATGATTCACATTGGGATGCTAAATATAGAATAACTGCAATTTTGAAGGTCGAGACACACACAATCGCTAATATCTCAGCGAGTCCAAAGGTACAAGGTGGGATATTTGTGATAATGTCTGTCTTCAGAACTGACGTTATTGTTTTTATTGATGATGTCATAATGTGTTTTACGTCAGATTGACAGATAAACATGTGCATGTGAGATACGAACTGACCTAATATTTTTGTGGATCAAGGTCAGTTCAGTGATCCAAACTTGATCAGCGGCACACATCAAAAGGAAAATGTCTAATTTGATGATAATACGGTAGTAATAAACTTATTTAAACATCAGAAGAAAAATATCTGTCCATATGTATGTCCTGTGTTTCAATTCATTCGGTATCTTAAGTTCCACATTAGCAAATCATTTTAAAGTTATACACATGGTCAGGGGACCATAAAAGGTAGGCCAAGTTTGATTTTGGACTTTTTTAACACTTTTTCTGTTAAGAAATTATGCCACTGTTTTCTTTAGTTGGAAGTGAAGGAATATGTGTCATATGGACACATTCCTCCATGTTTGTTTTAGTCTTCCAACAATATTAGATTATACCAATATTAATTTAATTTCATATTCCAATATTTAAAATTTCAAGACCTGTTTAAATCTTAAACAAAGTTTTTTTTTTCTAAATGACATAAAATGAAAAAATAAAAATTGGCATTCTTTTATTAAAAATTTGAATTATGATGAAGATTTGACTAAATCAAAGTTATAAAAAGGTTGATATCTAATTTAGTATGCACAGCACGTTTCTGGGTATATGTTATATTAAAACAGAAAATTATTTATTTTCAATATTATATTTCTAAATACTAATCCATTGTTGTTTCAGCTGGTGGCACAGATAAAACTGATACAAATTATGATGACAAAAATGGAGTCCGCTCACTTTGTATAAGTCCTGATGTAAAACACTTGGCTTCTGGTGACAGAATCGGTAACATCAGGTAGGAACATACTGAACAATAGTTTTCTTGTGTTTTAAGTTATAAGTGAAAAAGAGTAGATGTTTACAATACAACGAACAATAGAAAATTATAATAAGTCCAAAATTATTGTGTCGATAATTTCGTTATGCCCTCTGCTTGGTGTCGAGTGTAGTAAGTTTTACTCATGTATGTACAAAATTATATATGTCCGTCCATTCATCTTTGGTTTCAGTTCAATAACTTAAGTTCTACTTAGACAAATCATTGAAATTTATACAAAAGCTCAGGGACCTTAAAAGGAAGGCCAAGTTCCAATTTTAACTTTACCACTTTTTCGGTTCTGGAGTTATGCCCTTTGATTTGCCCCAAAAAATACTTGTTTACTTAGCTGGTAATGGGAGCACTCATGTCCTATGAACTCAATTTCTATTTTTTTGGTGCTTTTGTAACATGTCAATATATACAATATATAAGTTAGAATACTATGTAATTTGTCTTTCACTGCATCTGTGGCATAATGGTTAGTGTGCTTGCCTCGAGTGCGGTAGATTGTGGGTTCGAGCGCCGGTCAGGTCAAACCAAAGAATATAGAATTGGTATTTGTTGCTTCTCCGCTAAGCACGCAGCATTAAGGAGAAAGAGCAAAGACTGGTTGGCTCGAATCAGAATAATGTGTCCGAGTGGAGCGACATGTCTACCTGTGGACTTGTTTCAGTTAGCACTATATAAATCTAACTCAGCATGTGTTGGTCTAGTACAAAGTGTACCTCATCATCATCTCATTGAAAATTTACTATATCTACCTGTGGACTTGTTTCAGTTAGCACTATTGAAATCTAACTCAGCATGTGTTGGTCTAGTACAAAGTGTACCTCATCATCATCTCATTGAAAATTTACTTGTTCTCACATGCTATAGCTGGAAAAATTGCTGAGTTGGCGTTAAGCAACAATCACTCACTCACTAATGTGTAATTTATCTTTCTATTAAGTTTTGTTCATTTATTTTCAGAATACATGATTTAGAAACAATGGAACAAATAACTGCTATAGAGGCCCATGATCAAGAAATTCTCTGTTTACAATACAGTAACTTTAAACAGGGTAAATATATATAACCTCTAGTTAAACAGTAACTTTAAACAGGGTAAATATATATAACCTCTAGTTAAACAGTAACTTTAAAAGGGTAAATATATATAACTTCTAGTTAAACAGTAACTTTAAACAGGGTAAATATATATAACCTCTAGTTAAACAGTAACTTTAAAAGGGTAAATATATATAACTTCTAGTTAAACAGTAACTTTAAACAGGGTAAATATATATAACCTCTAGTTAAACAGTAACTTTAAACAGGGTAAATATATATAACCTCTAGTTAAACAGTAACTTTAAACAGGGTAAATATATATAACCTCTAGTTAAACCAACTTGTATCTTTAAATTATTTTTATGTGTTTTACAGGAAGAATTTCATTATATGTTTTAGTTTGAAATAGTGACATAATTTGAAATATTATAATTATATCATTGAGTACTCAGAAAAAAATTACTGACTTTCCACAAGTCACTGACAAACTTGATCACATTATGTGCATGATAATCATGTGGAATTAAACTTAGTTCAAACAATTTTTACATGAGGTCCAATTCAAATGCCTATACTTTTTTTTTTCAAATTTAACAATTCATACTGTTAAATGGAAAAAATAACTTATTAGAGATACTTATCATACTTTCGTACATATATATTATATAAAGTATATACTGAACTTTGAATAAAGACCTAAATGTAGGAAATCTTTTCTTAATTAAATTTGTTATTTTTTTATTTAACCTGAATAAACTGAAGACCTGTGTATACAGAACACAAAAGTTGGTGCCATGGCTACAGGATTGACAGTATATAAACATTAGACTATCTTCCCTGTTACAGGATTGACAGTATATAAACATTAGACTATCTTACCTGTTGTATATTACAGGTCCTAAGTTACTAGCCACGAGTAGTAGAGACAGAATACTACATGTGTTTGATGTAGAACAGAACTATAAACTACTACAGACACTAGACGATCATTCTTCTTCAATAACTGCTGTCAGATTTACCCAAAATGACAAACAATTAAAGATGCTCAGCTGTGGAGCAGACAAATCTCTTCTCTTCAGGAATGCTCAAATGGTAAGTTAAGGTGTGGAGCAGACAAATCTCTTCTCTTTAGAAGTGCTCAAATGGTAAGTTCAGCTGTGGAGCAGACAAATCTCTTCTCTTCAGGAACGCTCAAATGGTAAGTTCAGCTGTGGAGCAGACAAATCTCTTCTCTTCAGGAACGCTCAAATGGTAAGTTCAGCTGTGGAGCAGACAAATCTCTTCTCTTCAGGAATGCTCAAATGGTAAGTTCAGCTGTGGAGCAGACAAATCTCTTCTCTTCAGGAATGCTCAAATGGTAAGTTCAGCTGTGGAGCAGACAAATCTCTTCTCTTCAGGAACGCTCAAATGGTAAGTTCAGCTGTGGAGCAGACAAATCTCTTCTCTTCAGGAACGCTCAAATGGTAAGTTCAGCTGTGGAGCAGACAAATCTCTTCTCTTCAGGAATGCTCAAATGGCAAGTTCAGCTGTGGAGCAGACAAATCTCTTCTCTTCAGATACAATTAAATCTAAAATATTTAAAAGCCAAATAATTTAAAAGTCTTTGTTTCATCATGTGTATATCTAAGTAATGTGGAATAGGTACAAGTGGTGCACTGATAATAGGAAACATCAACTGGATTGTGTGACTACAATGTGTGGTCTGATAATTCATCAAGATGTTTAATAGGTACTAGTGGTGCACTGATCATGGGAAACATCAACTGGATAGTGTGACTACAATGTGTGGTCTGATAATTGATCAAGATGTTTAATAGGTACTAGTGGTACACTGATCATAGGAAACATCAACTGGATAGTGTGACTACAATGTGTGGTCTGATAATTGATCAAGATGTTTAATAGGTACTAGTGGTACACTGATCATAGGAAACATCAACTGGATAGTGTGACTACAATGTGTGGTCTGATAATTCATCAAGATGTTTAATAGGTACTAGTGGTGCACTGATCATAGGAAACATCAACTGGATAGTGTGACTACAATGTGTGGTCTGATAATTGATCAAGATGTTTAATAGGTACTAGTGGTGCACTGATCATAGGAAACATCAACTGGATAGTGTGACTACAATGTGTGGTCTGATAATTGATCAAGATGTTTAATAGGTACTAGTGGTGCACTGATCATAGGAAACATCAACTGGATAGTGTGACTACAATGTGTGGTCTGATAATTGATCAAGATGTTTAATAGGTACTAGTGGTGCACTGATCATAGGAAACATCAACTGGATTGTGTGACTACAATGTGTGGTCTGATAATTGATCAAGATGTTTAATAGGTACTAGTGGTGCACTGATCATGGGAAACATCAACTGGATAGTGTGACTACAATGTGTGGTCTGATAATTGATCAAGATGTTTAATAAGTACTAGTGGTACACTGATCATAGGAAACATCAACTGGATAGTGTGACTACAATGTGTGGTCTGATAATTGATCAAGATGTTTAATAGGTACTAGTGGTGCACTGATCATGGGAAACATCAACTGGATAGTGTGACTACAATGTGTGGTCTGATAATTGATCAAGATGTTTAATAGGTACTAGTGGTACACTGATCATAGGAAACATCAACTGGATAGTGTGACTACAATGTGTGGTCTGATAATTGATCAAGATGTTTAATAGGTACTAGTGGTACACTGATCATAGGAAACATCAACTGGATAGTGTGACTACAATGTGTGGTCTGATAATTGATCAAGATGTTTAATAGGTACTAGTGGTACACTGATCATAGGAAACATCAACTGGATAGTGTGACTACAATGTGTGGTCTGATAATTGATCAAGATGTTTAATAGGTACTAGTGGTACACTGATCATAGGAAACATCAACTGGATAGTGTGACTACAATGTGTGGTCTGATAATTGATCAAGATGTTTAATAGGTACTAGTGGTGCACTGATCATAGGAAACATCAACTGGATTGTGTGACTACAATGTGTGGTCTGATAATTGATCAAGATGTTTAATAGGTACTAGTGGTACACTGATCATGGGAAACATCAACTGGATAGTGTGACTACAATGTGTGGTCTGATAATTGATCAAGATGTTTAATAAGTACTAGTGGTACACTGATCATAGGAAACATCAACTGGATAGTGTGACTACAATGTGTGGTCTGATAATTGATCAAGATGTTTAATAGGTACTAGTGGTACACTGATCATAGGAAACATCAACTGGATAGTGTGACTACAATGTGTGGTCTGATAATTGATCAAGATGTTTAATAGGTACTAGTGGTGCACTGATAATAGGAAACATCAACTGGATAGTGTGACTACAATGTGTGGTCTGATAATTGATCAAGATGTTTAATAGGTACTAGTGGTACACTGATCATGGGAAACATCAACTGGATAGTGTGACTACAATGTGTGGTCTGATAATTGATCAAGATGTTTAATAGGTACTAGTGGTGCACTGATCATGGGAAACATCAACTGGATAGTGTGACTACAATGTGTGGTCTGATAATTCATCAAGATGTTTAATAGGTACTAGTGGTGCACTGATCATGGGAAACATCAACTGGACAGTGTGACTACAATGTGTGGTCTGATAATTGATCAAGATGTTTAATAGGTACTAGTGGTACACTGATCATAGGAAACATCAACTGGATAGTGTGACTACAATGTGTGGTCTGATAATTGATCAAGATGTTTAATAGGTACTAGTGGTACACTGATCATAGGAAACATCAACTGGATAGTGTGACTACAATGTGTGGTCTGATAATTGATCAAGATGTTTAATAGGTACTAGTGGTGCACTGATAATAGGAAACATCAACTGGATAGTGTGACTACAATGTGTGGTCTGATAATTGATCAAGATGTTTAATAGGTACTAGTGGTACACTGATCATGGGAAACATCAACTGGATAGTGTGACTACAATGTGTGGTCTGATAATTGATCAAGATGTTTAATAGGTACTAGTGGTGCACTGATCATGGGAAACATCAACTGGATAGTGTGACTACAATGTGTGGTCTGATAATTGATCAAGATGTTTAATAGGTACTAGTGGTGCACTGATCATGGGAAACATCAACTGGACAGTGTGACTACAATGTGTGGTCTGATAATTGATCAAGATGTTTAATAGGTACTAGTGGTGCACTGATCATAGAAAACATCAACTGGATAGTGTGACTACAATGTGTGGTCTGATAATTGATCAAGATGTTTAATAGGTACTAGTGGTACACTGATCATAGGAAACATCAACTGGATAGTGTGACTACAATGTGTGGTCTGATAATTGATCAAGATGTTTAATAGGTACTAGTGGTACACTGATCATAGGAAACATCAACTGGATAGTGTGACTACAATGTGTGGTCTGATAATTGATCAAGATGTTTAATAGGTACTAGTGGTGCACTGATCATGGGAAACATCAACTGGACAGTGTGACTACAATGTGTGGTCTGATAATTGATCAAGATGTTTAATAGGTACTAGTGGTGCACTGATCATAGAAAACATCAACTGGATAGTGTGACTACAATGTGTGGTCTGATAATTGATCAAGATGTTTAATAGGTACTAGTGGTACACTGATCATAGGAAACATCAACTGGATAGTGTGACTACAATGTGTGGTCTGATAATTGATCAAGATGTTTAATAGGTACTAGTGGTGCACTATCCTTGCACATAAAAGACAACTTGTAGCATTATGAGTAACAGTTTATTATCAGTGATCACTGGTTGCCCTGGTGCAAGACAAAATTTGCCAGCTCTATCAATTATCTGTTTCCTATGACTAACTTGTCACTCATTCCATTGACTTTTTCTATGATTTATTGTTTGTAATTTTGTTGTGGTCATGAATACAGGTAAGATACTGCTGACTTAAATAACTATCAATCAATTATATGTTTTATAGGACCCAGACATACAGTTTAACCTAGATCAACATCTTGTTGGTAAGACAACAATATATGATATGGTTATAGATCCTACAGAAAAATTTGCTGCTACTGCCTGTCAAGATAGGAATATAAGGTTAGTTATTTAACACCCTCCTTAGAATCTAGAATATACATGTATAGAGATTGTTGAAACAAAGATTTCAAATGAAGTGGGAGTAATTGTATTTTTATATGAACACTTGAGATATTTCTGTTGGGTAATTAATCTTATACTTTTGGTAATGGTTGCTCTGCTATAGTTGTTTCTTGTTTTCATTACTTTATATTTCCTAAATTGTTCTTGTCAATATTACAACACCAAGTTATATGTATTCGAATCTTGTTATAGAATGGTCAATTTCTTTTCGTGCAAGGTATATTATTTATTTCTTATAGAAAAATCTTAGTTACTACTTCAAGGGAGATAACCTAATAATGTTTCTCAATTTTTACAGAAAAATCTTAGTTGTCTCCCTTACTTAACTACTTCAAGGCAGATAACCTAATAATGTTTCTCAATTCTTATAGAAAAATCTTAAATGTCTCCCTTACTTAACTATTTCAAGGGAGATAACCTAATAATGTTTTTAATTCTTATAGAAAAATCTTAGTTGTCTACTTTACTACTCCAAGGGAGATAACCTATTAATGTTTCTCAATTCTTATAGAAAAATCTTAATTGTCTCCCTTACGTAACTACTTTAAGGGAGATAACCTAATATGAAACCGGCACGGCCATGAATGCTCGCGCATCTGAAAATTATCTGGCAATTGCACGCAGTGCATCAAAAAGTGTCGAGATATATTGGGGACAACTTTTTTTTAGGGCCGAATCTAGTCTCATTCAATCGAGCTGTCGTTCCTTTATTGGAGTTATCGTTCCTTACGAAATCTCAAAAGTTAACTTCCACGTAGAAACAAAAATTCTTGTCAGTATGTCAGAAGAGATTTAATAAATTAAAAAATATCAATATAAGTAAAACAAGCTAACAAAATGACTTTTATTACACACAGGTTCCGGGTTTCAGTGATATCTGACGTACGAGAGAGGGTACGAGACTTCAGGATCACCTTTGCGCTTTATGTTAAGAAGATCTTCATTAATTGAGTGTGTTAGTGTGTTACACGGAAACCAGTGTTTACTAAGTGTCAAATTTTTTTTTCTTCGATACTATGTTCAACCATGTTTGTTAAAAAATCCTAAGTACACATTTTATACCATAAAGAGCTCGCTTAAGCTCGCATATTAATGTTTCTCAATTCTTATAGAAAAATCTTAATTGTCTCCCTTACTTAACTACTTCAAGGGAGATAACTAATAATGTTTCTCATTAGAATGCTATGAAATAATAAATTGATGTCCTTATTGATAAAGATACAATTTTTCAAAAATAGCCTAAGTTTAGGAATGTATTTTCTTTAATTTTTTTTGTAGAATTTATTCCATTAAAACTTCAAAGCAGAGAAAGAATTTCAAAGGAACAGTGGGTGATGAGGGCGTACTGATGAAGCTACAGTTAGACCCGTCGGGGTCGTATTTCGCAACAAGTTGTACCGTAGACAAGAGTATAACAATAATAGACTATGCCACTGGAGAAATCCAGGCGTCAATGTTTGGGCATGCAGAGTATATAACAAGTATTAAATTCACCAACAGTCTAAAACATCTAATATCTGTGTCAGCTGATGGGTAGGTATATATAATGACAATTATTTAATGTTACACATGAGAAGATATTTAGTATATTCTGTGTGGTTTGTCTAAAGACACTTTACATAATTCAAATTAAAAGAAAATCAGTAGGTATTTAACTGTTGCACACCTATCTACCTAGAACAGAAAGTTGTGTGTTGTGTTTTGGTCTTAGCATGTTTCTTTGTGTTTTTAAGACAAGAAAAATAAATGTTGTCAAATTTTTGTGCAGCGGTCTCTCAGTAATCAGACTTTATAGGTGTGCCATCATTGACTTACACAGACATATCTGTCAGGTACATGTTATCTTACCTTGACCTCAGTTTCTTATCCATTCTTTATTATTAGGTTTAGATTTATTTCTTATAAAATGTACATTGTGAGTTCAAACCCCATTCATGGTGATGTGTACTCGATACAACATCATGTGATCAAGTTTGTCAGTTACTTGCCACAGGTCGGTGGTTTCCTCCACCAATAGAATTGACCGCCACGATTAAACTGAAATATTGTTGAAAGTGTATAAAATGTACATGGTGGATCTATCGTGTTTATCATCATACCCTGTCTTTATACAGAAGTGTATAAAATGTACATGGTGGATCTATCGTGTTTATCATCATACCCTGTCTTTATACAGAAGTGTATAAAATGTACATGGTGGATCTATCATGTTTATCATCATACCCTGTCTTTATACAGAAGTGTATAAAATGTACATGGTGGATCTATCATGTTTATCATCATACCCTGTCTTTATACAGAAGTGTATAAAATGTACATGGTGGATCTATCATGTTTATCATCATACCCTGTCTTTATACAGAAGTGTATAAAATGTACATGGTGGATCTATCATGTTTATCATCATACCCTGTCTTTATACAGAAGTGTATAAAATGTACATGGTGGATCTATCATGTTTATCATCATACCCTGTCTTTATACAGAAGTGTATAAAATGTACATGGTGGATCTATCATGTTTATCATCATACCCTGTCTTTATACAGAAGTGTATAAAATGTACATGGTGGATCTATCATGTTTATCATCATACCCTGTCTTTATACAGAAGTGTATAAAATGTACATGGTGGATCTATCATGTTTATCATCATACCCTGTCTTTATACAGAAGTGTATAAAATGTACATGGTGGATCTATCATGTTTATCATCATACCCTGTCTTTATACAGAAGTGTATAAAATGTACATGGTGGATCTATCATGTTTATCATCATACCCTGTCTTTATACAGAAGTGTATAAAATGTACATGGTGGATCTATCATGTTTATCATCATACCCTGTCTTTATACAGAAGTGTATAAAATGTACATGGTGGATCTATCATGTTTATCATCATACCCTGTCTTTATACAGAAGTGTATAAAATGTACATGGTGGATCTATCATGTTTATCATCATACCCTGTCTTTATACAGAAGTGTATAAAATGTACATGGTGGATCTATCATGTTTATCATCATACCCTGTCTTTATACAGAAGTGTATAAAATGTACATGGTGGATCTATCATGTTTATCATCATACCCTGTCTTTATACAGAAGTGTATAAAATGTACATGATGGATCTATCATGTTTATCATCATACCCTGTCTTTATACAGAAGTGTATAAAATGTACATGATGGATCTATCGTGTTTATCATCATACCCTGTCTTTATACAGAAGTGTATAAAATGTACATGGTGGATCTATCATGTTTATCATCATACCCTGTCTTTATACAGAAGTGTATAAAATGTACATGGTGGATCTATCATGTTTATCATCATACCCTGTCTTTATACAGAAGTGTATAAAATGTACATGATGGATCTATCATGTTTATCATCATACCCTGTCTTTATACAGAAGTGTATAAAATGTACATGATGGATCTATCATGTTTATCATCATACCCTGTCTTTATACAGAAGTGTATAAAATGTACATGGTGGATCTATCATGTTTATCATCATACCCTGTCTTTATACAGAAGTGTATAAAATGTACATGGTGGATCTATCATGTTTATCATCATACCCTGTCTTTATACAGAAGTGTATAAAATGTACATGGTGGATCTATCATGTTTATCATCATACCCTGTCTTTATACAGAAGTGTATAAAATGTACATGATGGATCTATCATGTTTATCATCATACCCTGTCTTTATACAGAAGTGTATAAAATGTACATGGTGGATCTATCATGTTTATCATCATACCCTGTCTTTATACAGAAGTGTATAAAATGTACATGGTGGATCTATCATGTTTATCATCATACCCTGTCTTTATACAGAAGTGTATAAAATGTACATGATGGATCTATCATGTTTATCATCATACCCTGTCTTTATACAGAAGTGTATAAAATGTACATGGTGGATCTATCATGTTTATCATCATACCCTGTCTTTATACAGAAGTGTATAAAATGTACATGGTGGATCTATCATGTTTATCATCATACCCTGTCTTTATACAGAAGTGTATAAAATGTACATGGTGGATCTATCATGTTTATCATCATACCCTGTCTTTATACAGAAGTGTATAAAATGTACATGGTGGATCTATCATGTTTATCATCATACCCTGTCTTTATACAGAAGTGTATAAAATGTACATGGTGGATCTATCGTGTTTATCATCATACCCTGTCTTTATACAGAAGTGTATAAAATGTACATGATGGATCTATCATGTTTATCATCATACCCTGTCTTTATACAGAAGTGTATAAAATGTACATGGTGGATCTATCATGTTTATCATCATACCCTGTCTTTATACAGAAGTGTATAAAATGTACATGGTGGATCTATCATGTTTATCATCATACCCTGTCTTTATACAGAAGTGTATAAAATGTACATGGTGGATCTATCATGTTTATCATCATACCCTGTCTTTATACAGAAGTGTATAAAATGTACATGGTGGATCTATCATGTTTATCATCATACCCTGTCTTTATACAGAAGTGTATAAAATGTACATGATGGATCTATCATGTTTATCATCATACCCTGTCTTTATACAGAAGTGTATAAAATGTACATGGTGGATCTATCATGTTTATCATCATACCCTGTCTTTATACAGAAGTGTATAAAATGTACATGGTGGATCTATCATGTTTATCATCATACCCTGTCTTTATACAGAAGTGTATAAAATGTACATGGTGGATCTATCATGTTTATCATCATACCCTGTCTTTATACAGAAGTGTATAAAATGTACATGGTGGATCTATCATGTTTATCATCATACCCTGTCTTTATACAGAAGTGTATAAAATGTACATGGTGGATCTATCGTGTTTATCATCATACCCTGTCTTTATACAGAAGTGTATAAAATGTACATGGTGGATCTATCATGTTTATCATCATACCCTGTCTTTATACAGAAGTGTATAAAATGTACATGGTGGATCTATCGTGTTTATCATCATACCCTGTCTTTATACAGAAGTGTATAAAATGTACATGGTGGATCTATCATGTTTATCATCATACCCTGTCTTTATACAGAAGTGTATAAAATGTACATGGTGGATCTATCATGTTTATCATCATACCCTGTCTTTATACAGAAGTGTATAAAATGTACATGGTGGATCTATCATGTTTATCATCATACCCTGTCTTTATACAGAAGTGTATAAAATGTACATGGTGGATCTATCATGTTTATCATCATACCCTGTCTTTATACAGAAGTGTATAAAATGTACATGGTGGATCTATCATGTTTATCATCATACCCTGTCTTTATACAGAAGTGTATAAAATGTACATGGTGGATCTATCGTGTTTATCATCATACCCTGTCTTTATACAGAAGTGTATAAAATGTACATGGTGGATCTATCGTGTTTATCATCATACCCTGTCTTTATACAGAAGTGTATAAAATGTACATGGTGGATCTATCGTGTTTATCATCATACCCTGTCTTTATACAGAAGTGTATAAAATGTACATGGTGGATCTATCGTGTTTATCATCATACCCTGTCTTTATACAGAAGTGTATAAAATGTACATGGTGGATCTATCGTGTTTATCATCATACCCTGTCTTTATACAGAAGTGTATAAAATGTACATGGTGGATCTATCGTGTTTATCATCATACCCTGTCTTTATACAGAAGTGTATAAAATGTACATGGTGGATCTATCGTGTTTATCATCATACCCTGTCTTTATACAGAAGTGTATAAAATGTACATGGTGGATCTATCATGTTTATCATCATACCCTGTCTTTATACAGAAGTGTATAAAATGTACATGGTGGATCTATCGTGTTTATCATCATACCCTGTCTTTATACAGAAGTGTATAAAATGTACATGGTGGATCTATCGTGTTTATCATCATACCCTGTCTTTATACAGAAGTGTATAAAATGTACATGGTGGATCTATCGTGTTTATCATCATACCCTGTCTTTATACAGAAGTGTATAAAATGTACATGGTGGATCTATCGTGTTTATCATCATACCCTGTCTTTATACAGAAGTGTATAAAATGTACATGGTGGATCTATCGTGTTTATCATCATACCCTGTCTTTATACAGAAGTGTATAAAATGTACATGGTGGATCTATCGTGTTTATCATCATACCCTGTCTTTATACAGAAGTGTATAAAATGTACATGGTGGATCTATCGTGTTTATCATCATACCCTGTCTTTATACAGAAGTGTATAAAATGTACATGGTGGATCTATCGTGTTTATCATCATACCCTGTCTTTATACAGAAGTGTATAAAATGTACATGGTGGATCTATCGTGTTTATCATCATACCCTGTCTTTATACAGAAGTGTATAAAATGTACATGGTGGATCTATCGTGTTTATCATCATACCCTGTCTTTATACAGAAGTGTATAAAATGTACATGGTGGATCTATCGTGTTTATCATCATACCCTGTCTTTATACAGAAGTGTATAAAATGTACATGGTGGATCTATCGTGTTTATCATCATACCCTGTCTTTATACAGAAGTGTATAAAATGTACATGGTGGATCTATCATGTTTATCATCATACCCTGTCTTTATACAGAAGTGTATAAAATGTACATGATGGATCTATCGTGTTTATCATCATACCCTGTCTTTATACAGAAGTGACATGTTGGCACAGAAAATGTCATCTGCTATCAATACTTTCATGTCTTTACTTGATGTGTGTGTATTTTGTTTGTAAACAAGGATCCTGTATATTTGTGTAAGAGATATGTGTGTTGTTGTTGACAGATGTGAATTTGTTTGTTAACAAGAATCCTGTGTATTTGTATATATTTTTGTTGTTGTTGACAGATGTATATTTGTGTGGAGACTTCCTGTTGAGATGACAACCATTATGCAGAACAGACTACAAGATTTAGGACAAATGTATCACGAAGCTACGACATCTACACTCAACAACAATGATGTGTAAGTTAACATGTAACTGGTACTTGGATGTGTTATGTCATTATTTGATAACTGGTACTTGGATGTGTTATGTCATTATTTGATAACTGGTACTTGGATGTGTTGTGTCATTATTTGATACTAATTATTAAGTATATAGGGGTGATTTAACAAAGTAATAAAATATATCAGTTCCTGTCATTTCAGATTTGATCTCTTATCAGTTCAACCTAATTAGAAATAATTTAAAAATATGTTCCGTTTTTTCAGTGACCATATTTGACTGTTATATAATACATGCTTTATATAGTTGATGTAAGTAATATACCTATGTAAGTACTTTGTTTTCTGTAGTAAACAACCTATAGTAGATGTACCAGTAGAACCTGACTTTAAATGTCCTAGTAAGATTCTGGCAGAACTAAATGAATACAACCAACAACAGCAAAAACAAGAAAAGCCACAGAAGTCTAAGTCTCCATTAGATTACAGATTTAGTATTGGACAACTGCCACAATGGGCTAAAAACAAGGTGAGTTATAATACATTTTTCATTTTGTTTGAAGTATTTTTTTTCAGTAATAATTGCATTCTTGTTGCTTCATATAATGGAATAATATTCTTTAATTGTGGCCTAATGTTAGAACCTATTTCTTATGTAAAATACTACTATGAAACTTCACAGGACAAATAACAAATGTAAATTAGGAAACAAACAGGATTTTCATTAAGATTTTGTAAAGATACATTGATAATGAAAAATAACTTAAACTGCATCAGTGGTGTAATGACTTAAGATGATAAAATGGGTATTTGATGCTTCTATTTGAAGCATTCAGCATTAAAGAATAAGAGAAAAGACTGGTTGGCTTGGAATCAGGATAATGTGTTCCAATGGAGCGACATGTCTATCCAACAGTGAGCTAGCACTATATAAATCCAAATAATTGTTTTGGTCTAGTACAAGGTGGACATTATTATCATTATCATCAAATGTAACTTGTTCTCGCCATGATATGGCTGAAAAATTCCTCATATCCTGTTAAATAACAATCACTCAATCACACACGTCAAACAACTTCAAAATGGCAATAATTCAATATACTGTCAAAGCAATATTTTTATGTACATGCAAGATTGAAATTTAATTGTTTTTTGTTGAATTTAAAAAAAAATGATACGATTACACAGTATTTATGTTGTTAGGATGATCTTAGGCCGACCCACACTATCAGCAGGTGGGTAGGTAGGCAGGGATTTTTTTTTTTTTTTTACATTTGAAAGCTTTATATTCTTCTGAAAGGTCTTTCAGAACATCCTCCCATGTTTCGTCCATAGAATAATTGAAGATCTTATTTTTGATAAAATGTTCACCCCCCTTAACTGATGCATTGCAGCATAGAGGGATGTTTTCCACTGCCGGATGACTGGCGCATTGCAAGCGTCTCGCCTGTCTACAAGAAAGGTCAAAAGTCATTGGCTGAAAACTACAGACCAATATCCTTAACATCAGTCTGTTGTAAAATTATGGAGCATATATTGGCCAGTAAAATCATGAAACATGGAGAAGAAAATAATATCCTGTATCCGCTACAACATGGATTTCGAAAGGGCCGCTCCAGTGAAACGCAACTCATTGATTTTGTGGATGACATCTCCAAGAACTTACAAGAAGGCCAACAAACAGATATCCTCATATTGGACTTTGCTAAGGCTTTTGACAAAGTCAACCATAGCCTACTCATACACAAACTGCAGCATTATGGTATCATAGGAAAATCAGTCAGGTGGATACAAAACTGACTTGCAAACAGAAAACAATCTGTAGTAATTAATGGATCTACCTCTGATGCAGTCAGTGTGGACTCAGGAGTTCCCCAAGGTTCTGTCCTAGGTCCAGGGCTCTTCCTCTACTATATAAACGACCTCTAATCAAGACTAACATCAACAGTAAGACTCTTCGCCGATGACACAATAGCGTACCTGACAATATCCAACAACAACGATGCTGAAACTCTACAAAAAGATCTAGATAAACTGGGACATTGGGAAAATGAATGGTGCATGAAATTCCACCGTGATAAATGCACAGTACTCCCAACAAAAAGAAAACAATTGATGCCAAATACCAACTCCACGGGCATACATTTTGTACGCTAGAGTCAGTTACATCCGCCAAATATTTAGGCCTCACGTTCACAAATAAATTACAATGGGACCAGCACATAAATTCTATTACCAGCAAAACAAATAAAACTCTTGGCTTTCTGCGTAGAAGCCTGAAAATCCCATCAATCAGGATAAAAGAACAAGCATATTTCACTCTTGCACGTCCACTAGTAGAATTTACTAGTACAGTCTGGGACCCATATACACAAACTGATATAAACAAGGTGGAGGCAGTGCAGAGAAGAGTGGCTAGATAATGTAGCAAGCAATCACAGAAATAGTCTAGTGTAAGTAACATCATACAAAGACTAAAATGGAAACCACTTGCAGACAGAAGAAAGGACACTAGACTTGTGATGCTGTATACAATCAACAGAGAACTTGTAGCCGAAAAACCAGACAAGCTCAACAGGTCATTCCAGATACCATCCTCCTGTATTGACACCAGGAAAATGTCATTCTTTCCAAGAACAGTACGAGACAGAAACCTACTAGCTCTAGACATTGTTGAGATGGACACACCTGAGGCCTTTAAGGCAAGGATCGTGTCCCTATAGTCCAGACAGTCACAACTGTATATAGTTTTAATTGTAAATTGTAAATTCAAATTTTGTTATTATTTATTATCATCTATTTGGAAACTATTTAAATTTTGGCTTCACTCTTCGTTAGGCATGCCACACAAAAATCAAAATTGCATAATCTTCAATATGATGAAGGAGGCAATCATATGGCAGAAGCAGAAGCTGGCCGCTTCGACATTATTTTTGTTTCAGCAGACCATTTTCTATTCTATGTCGTTTAAATGTTTGCTCTCAATACAGTGTACATCAAGTGCTTTTACGATCGAGATTTGAAATAAATAAAGCTTGGGGGCAAGTTTTTCAGTGGGTCGGGCGGCATTGCCAAACAAATAAAATTTTATTTTAGGCCTTAAAGTAAAAAAGATTCTATAAAACTGCTCTGAAATGAATAGCTTGTGTGATACTTGATGATTAGACAAATTTATTATAGTTTGGTGATCAGAAATCTAAAAGTCCTGAGCAGGCCTCTGGACAGCCAAAGGGTAAATGGGCAGAGAGGACAGACCACAAGACTATACTGGCTCAGATAGATGGCAAGAAAGTTGAAATAAATACTAAACCTGGTAAGTTAACAGTTTTAATGTCAAAATATTTATTTAAAAAAAAAAGATAAATATTTTCTTATTTAGTCATGCTTGCACAATTGTCCCGACCTTGGTTGTTATTTTTCCTATCATTTCTGATTAGAAATTGAGAATGAAATATCTATGAAATACCCTTACAAACAGATGTTTTGTTATTTCAAACATGTTACCATGTCGTAGCCCAAATTTTAGTGGAAATTGGTAATTATTTTCCAAAATAATCATATATCTTTGATTGGAAATGGTATAATAACAAATGTTGACCTTGGCAACAAATTTGAATTGGGAACGAAACTAGATCCAACATGAAATTTTTTTAGAAAGAAGTTTGAAGCCAAAAGGAAAACTTCCCCTGAAAAAGATGATAACGCAAAGACAGTGAGAAAATTTATCCCTAAATGGAAAAAGGGAGAAAGTGATTGATGCATGATGAGAACAAGGGAATTTGGTGTTCCCTATGTGCTGAACATATGAGGAAAATTGGACACTTAGTGTATTGAAAAATATGGCCAGTTCAAATTAGGGATCTCTCATTATAGTTGACTAGTGAAATTTAATTTTGGCGAGTATATTTCAATAATTACTAGCCAGATTGGCGAGTAACTTTAAAAAATGGTTTCCCACACGGGTTCGATCAATGACATTACTATGTTTAATCTATGACATTACTATATGTTTAATCTATGACATTACTATATGTTAGATCTACGACATTGCTATGTTTAATCTATGACATTACTATATGTTAGATCTACGACATTGCTATGTTTAATCTATGACATTACTATATGTTAGATCTACGACATTGCTATATGTTAGATCTACGATATTGCTATATGTTAGATCTACGACATTGCTATATGTTAGGTCTATGACATTGCTATATGTTAGATCTACGAAATTGCTATATGTTAGGTCTATGACATTGCTATATGTTAGATCTACGACATTACTATATGTTAGGTCTATGACATTACTATATGTTAGATCTACGACATTGCTATAAATTGTTTGATCTATGACATTACTATATGTTTGATCTACGACATTGCTATGTTTGATCTACGACATTGCTATATGTTAGGTCTATGACATTACTATATGTTAGGTCTATGACATTACTATATGTTAGATCTACAACATTGCTATGTTTGATCTACGACATTGCTATGTTTGATCTACGACATTGCTATATGTTAGATCTACGACATTACTATATGTTAGGTCTATGACATTACTATATGTTAGATCTACGACATTGCTATAAATTGTTTGATCTATGACATTACTATATGTTTGATCTACGACATTGCTATGTTTGATCTACGACATTACTATATGTTAGATCTACGACATTACTGTATGTTAGGTCTATGACATTACTATATGTTAGATCTACGACATTGCTATAAATTGTTTGATCTATGACATTACTATATGTTTGATCTACGACATTGCTATGTTTGATCTACGACATTACTATATGTTAGATTTACAACATTACTATATGTTAGGTCTATGACATTGCTATATGTTTGATCTACGACATTGCTATGTTTGATCTACGACATTGCTATATGTTAGGTCTATGACATTACTATATGTTAGATCTATGACATTGCTATGTTTGATCTACGACATTGCTATGTTTGATCTACGACATTGCTATATGTTAGGTCTATGACATTACTATATGTTAGATCTATGACATTGCTATAAATTGTTTGATCTATGACATTACTATATGTTTGATCTACGACATTGCTATGTTTGATCTACGACATTGCTATATGTTAGGTCTATGACATTACTATATGTTAGATCTATGACATTGCTATAAATTGTTTGATCTATGACATTACTATATGTTTGATCTACGACATTGCTATGTTTGATCTACGACATTACTATATGTTAGATCTATGACATTACTATATGTTAGATCTACGACATTACTATATGTTAGATCTATGACATTACTATATGTTAGATCTACGACATTACTATATGTTTGATCTATGACATTACTATATGTTTGATCTACGACATTGCTATACATTAGATCTATGACATTGCTATACGTTCGATCTATGACATTGGTATATGTTTGATCGATGATATTGCTATATGTTAGATCTACAACATTGCTATATGTTAGATCTACGATATTGCTATATGTTAGATCTACGACATTACTATATGTTAGGTCTATGACATTGCTATATGTTAGATCTACGACATTGCTATATGTTAGGTCTATGACATTGCTATATGTTTGATCTATGACATTACTATATGTTTGATCTACGACATTGCTATGTTTGATCTACGACATTACTATATGTTAGATCTATGACATTACTGTATGTTAGATCTACGACATTACTATATGTTAGATCTACGACATTACTATATGTTAGATCTATGACATTGCTATATGTTAGATCTATGACATTACTGTATGTTAGATCTACGACATTACTATATGTTAGATCTATGACATTACTATATGTTTGATCTATGACATTACTATATGTTTGATCTACGACATTACTATATGTTAGTTCTACGACATTGCTATACATTAGATCTATGACATTGCTATACGTTCGATCTATGACATTGGTATATGTTTGATCGATGATATTGCTATATGTTAGATCTACAACATTGCTATATGTTAGATCTATGACATTACTATATGTTAGATCTACCACATTACAATATGTTAGATCTACGACATTGCTATTTGTTAGATCTACGACATTACTATGTTAGATCTATGACATTACTATAGGTAATATCAATGACATTGCTATATGTTAGATCTACGATATTGCTATATGTTAGATCTACAATGTTGCTATATGTTAGATCTACGACATTGCTATATGTTAGATCTACGACATTGCTATATGTTAGATCTACGACATTGCTATATGTTAGATCTATGACCAGTGTTTTCATTTGAAACCGGGAACCGGCACATTTCACCGGCTATTGCTATTAAATCCCTGGCTATGAACTTTACAAGCATGGGTTTTAATGTTCAAAAATAAATTGCGTTGTCTTTTCTGTTTTAATTCTGTAAATTTGTCATTTGCAGACACGTACTCTCTGAGTGAACAAGGGATTTATAATTTGGCGATTAAAAACAAATCTTAGTGTTTGAACTTGGCTAAGATTTGACCTTAATTTCGTGTATGAAAAAGTGCTGCTGTGACTAAGAAACGAGTTGATGGCCATTTTTTTTCTTTCGGCCCAAAATCCTCATCCCATTTATGAGATTTCAATTACTTCCGGATTTTATCTAACAGTTTCGTTTACTTCAGAGGATAAATATGCTATGAACGAAGGCTGAAGAAGTGAAGAATTAATTATTTATTATGTTAAAATAGTACGATTCACAGTAGGAATAATAAATAAAAGTTTAAATATTCCAACGGAAGATTGGAGGCCGACTAGCTTTGGTCCGAATGACCTTGATATCACGACCTAGCAGCAGAAATAAATTTTGGACTTTTGTCCAAAAAAGCAAAACGGTGATTAAAATAATTTGATTTAATTGATTGAAAGAGTGAAGGAAATATAACCCACTTTTATGCTTTCTATCAAAGTAAGCAGGGTTTGATCTTGTAAAGTTGTATCAGTATGGAGAGAAAAAAGGAGGTGGAGGGTCCTCATGAATATACGATGAGCACAAGTCCTCCGTCCCAAGACCAGTAAAACTTTGTTCAAACCAGTAATTATTTTTAGTTTTTATTTAGAACTATATAAAAATAAATGCAGGAATTTGATTCAGACCAGTAAATTCAAAGGTTCATTTCGGGGACTGGGCTAGTTGGGGTGTAAGATGCCACATTCCTTTCAAGTTCTGATGTCGATGTCCAGTCATTTTCAAGAGTCCCCTGCCTGAAATTATTTTGATTTTCAGTTTGATGACATGGGATATACATGTAAATGCATTAACATGAAATGGTCTCTATTCTGTCAAACTATAGATTATCTGCAGATGTCAAGAATATAAGGAACTGACTGATCCACTTCTGAAGCACATGAGTTCATCCTTAAAATATTTTATGGGGGTTTGTTTCATTTGTGATTGTATATTTTCAGCAAAATAAAAGTTTATTGAAATGTATGAGTCTTTGACTACTTTCATTCTTCATTTTGTATTGATACTGGTTTGTGGTTACATTAACAATCAGATTCTTGAATATTACTTGCCACTTGCTTTTGAAAGTTCTTTTCTGTTATTAAAAAAAGTTAAATGCATACTTTATTTCAAAATCTTAAGAGAGAAATTACATTAAGAATATAGAAAAGGCTAGCAAATTAACAAGTATATTCTTTAAATGTGTATTTAAGTATTATATATACCATGGATCTTACGAATTAACTTATTTAAACCAACGAATCCGAAGGATGAGTTGGTTTAAATAAGTTCATGAGTAAGATCCATGGTATATATGTTTTGTAACAGAAATTACATGATTGACAGATTTATGACGTCAAAATCATGGAATAACAGATCCTATGACGTCAAAATCATAGAATAACAGACCTATGATGTCAAAATCATGGAATAACATCAAGATCTTCATGTTAGACCATGGTTTGTAAAAGTTCACTATTTTTAAGTTGATTATTGCATAAAAACATCAAAGGAAAAATGCGTATTTATGTTGCAATATGATAATATAAGCTTTAAGATAAGAAATTCCTATAATGATGTTATTTTAGTTATTCAAAAACTGCAAAGAATCTGAATGTTGATGTAACTTCATACTATGTCAAGGAAATGAAGCAAACACCAATATTATCAAATCTTTATTTTCAATAGTACATAATCATAGGGGAAGTCCATATTTCTTTTCTGAATGATCAAGTTTATTTCTACCAAACTTATACATTTGTCTCTGACCTGAAAAAATGCAGAACCATGTGACATCTTTCTAAGAAATAACAATGGAAAATGACTGATGGTTGTTAATCTTGAGAAATCATTCTCAATGCACTACTAGTACTAGTCTAATGAAAAATTGTTCAATGGTCAAGAAAATCCTGATAATCCTGTCTGAAAATTTAAGCAAAAAGAAACCATTTTAAAGCTTGGAAACCTCCTCAAAAGCAAGTCAAAATTCACCAAATCCAAAATCGGTTGGAGTGCTTTACCCTGAACCCACTGGGGGCCTTCTGACTCTCGGTCAAATTTTCTCTCCGTCTATAATTCTAAGATCTCCCCCTATCAAAATGTGTAGTGAAAACACTAATGACATTACTATTTGTTAGATCTATGACATTGCTATATGCTAGATCTATAACATTACTATATGTTAGATCTACGACATTACTATATGTTAGATCTATGACATTGCTATATGCTAGATCTATAACATTACTATATGTTAGATCTACGACATTACTATATGTTAGATCTACAATGTTGCTATATGTTAGATCTACAATATTGCTATATGTTTGATCTAAGACATTGCTATATGTTAGATCTATGACATTGCTATATGCTAGATCTACGATATTGCTATATGTTAGATCTATGACATTACTATATGTTAGATCTATGACATTGCTATATGTTAGATCTACGGCATTACTATATGTTAGATCTACGACATTGCTATATGTTAGATCTACAATATTGCTATATGTTTGATCTAAGACATTGCTATATATTAGATCTATGACATTGCTATATGCTAGATCTACGATATTGCTATATGTTAGATCTATGACATTACTATATGTTAGATCTATGACATTGCTATATGTTAGATCTATGACATTACTATATGTTAGATCTATGACATTGCTATATGTTAGATCTACGATATTGCTATATGTTAGATCTATGACATTACTATATGTTAGATCTATGACATTGCTATATGTTAGATCTATGACATTACTATATGTTAGATCTACGATATTGCTATATGTTAGATCTATGACATTACTATATGTTAGATCTATGACATTGCTATATGTTAGATCTACGGCATTACTATATGTTAGATCTACGACATTGCTATATGTTAGATCTACAATATTGCTATATGTTTGATCTAAGACATTGCTATATGTTAGATCTATGACATTGCTATATGCTAGATCTACGATATTGCTATATGTTAGATCTATGACATTACTATATGTTAGATCTATGACATTGCTATATGTTAGATCTACGGCATTACTATATGTTAGATCTACAACATTACTATTTGTTAGATCTATGACATTACTATATGTTAGATCTATGACATTGCTATTTGTTAGATCTATGACATTGTTATATGTTAGATCTATGACATTACTATATGTTAGATCTATGACATTACTATTTGTAAGATCTATGACATTACTATTTGTTAGATCTACGACATTGCTATATGTTTGATCTATGACATTATTATATGTCAGATCTACAACATTGCTATATGTTAGATCTATGACATTGATATTTGTTTGATCTATGACATTGATATTTGTTAGATCTATGACATTGCTATATGTTAGATGTACGATATTGCTATATGTTAGATCGATGACATTGCTATATGTTAGATGTACAATATTGCTATATGTTAGATCTACGACATTGCTATATGTTAGATGTACGATATTGCTATATGTTAGATGTACAATATTGCTATATGTTAGATCTACAACCTTGCTATATGTTAGATCTACAACCTTGCTATATGTTAGGTCTACAACCTTGCTATATGTTAGATGTACGATATTGCTATATGTTAGATGTACAATATTGCTATATGTTAGATCTACAACCTTGCTATATGTTAGATCTACAACCTTGCTATATGTTAGATCTACAACCTTGCTATATGTTAGGTCTACAACCTTGCTATATGTTAGATCTACAACCTTGCTATATGTTAGGTCTACAACCTTGCTATATGTTAGATCTATGACATTACTATATGTTAGATCTACAACCTTGCTATATGTTAGATCTACAACCTTGCTATATGTTAGATCTACAACCTTGCTATATGTTAGATCTACAACCTTGCTATATGTTAGGTCTACAACCTTGCTATATGTTAGATCTACAACCTTGCTATATGTTAGGTCTACAACCTTGCTATATGTTAGATCTATGACATTACTATATGTTAGATCTACAACCTTGCTATATTTTAGATCTACAACCTTGCTATATGTTAGATCTACAACCTTGCTATATGTTAGGTCTACAACCTTGCTATATGTTAGATCTACAACCTTGCTATATGTTAGATCTACAACCTTGCTATATGTTAGATCTACAACCTTGCTATATGTTAGATCTACAACCTTGCTATATGTTAGATCTACAACCTTGCTATATGTTAGGTCTACAACCTTGCTATATGTTAGATCTACAACCTTGCTATATGTTAGGTCTACAACCTTGCTATATGTTAGATCTACAACCTTGCTATATGTTAGATCTACAACCTTGCTATATGTTAGGTCTACAACCTTGCTATATGTTAGATCTACAACCTTGCTATATGTTAGATCTACAACCTTGCTATATGTTAGATCTACAACCTTGCTATATGTTAGGTCTACAACCTTGCTATATGTTAGGTCTACAACCTTGCTATATGTTAGGTCTACAACCTTGCTATATGTTAGGTCTACAACCTTGCTATATGTTAGATCTACAACCTTGCTATATGTTAGATCTACAACCTTGCTATATGTTAGATCTACAACCTTGCTATATGTTAGGTCTACAACCTTGCTATATGTTAGATCTACAACCTTGCTATATGTTAGATCTACAACCTTGCTATATGTTAGATCTACAACCTTGCTATATGTTAGGTCTACAACCTTGCTATATGTTAGATCTACAACCTTGCTATATGTTAGATCTACAACCTTGCTATATGTTAGATCTACAACCTTGCTATATGTTAGATCTACAACCTTGCTATATGTTAGGTCTACAACCTTGCTATATGTTAGGTCTACAACCTTGCTATATGTTAGATCTACAACCTTGCTATATGTTAGATCTACAACCTTGCTATATGTTAGATCTACAACCTTGCTATATGTTAGGTCTACAACCTTGCTATATGTTAGGTCTACAACCTTGCTATATGTTAGGTCTACAACCTTGCTATATGTTAGGTCTACAACCTTGCTATATGTTAGATCTACAACCTTGCTATATGTTAGATCTACAACCTTGCTATATGTTAGATCTACAACCTTGCTATATGTTAGGTCTACAACCTTGCTATATGTTAGATCTACAACCTTGCTATATGTTAGATCTACAACCTTGCTATATGTTAGATCTACAACCTTGCTATATGTTAGGTCTACAACCTTGCTATATGTTAGATCTACAACCTTGCTATATGTTAGATCTACAACCTTGCTATATGTTAGATCTACAACCTTGCTATATGTTAGATCTACAACCTTGCTATATGTTAGGTCTACAACCTTGCTATATGTTAGGTCTACAACCTTGCTATATGTTAGATCTACAACCTTGCTATATGTTAGATCTACAACCTTGCTATATGTTAGATCTACAACCTTGCTATATGTTAGATCTACAACCTTGCTATATGTTAGATCTACAACCTTGCTATATGTTAGATCTACAACCTTGCTATATGTTAGGTCTACAACCTTGCTATATGTTAGGTCTACAACCTTGCTATATGTTAGGTCTACAACCTTGCTATATGTTAGATCTACAACCTTGCTATATGTTAGATCTACAACCTTGCTATATGTTAGGTCTACAACCTTGCTATATGTTAGATCTACAACCTTGCTATATGTTAGATCTACAACCTTGCTATATGTTAGATCTACAACCTTGCTATATGTTAGGTCTACAACCTTGCTATATGTTAGATCTACAACCTTGCTATATGTTAGATCTACAACCTTGCTATATGTTAGATCTACAACCTTGCTATATGTTAGATCTACAACCTTGCTATATGTTAGGTCTACAACCTTGCTATATGTTAGGTCTACAACCTTGCTATATGTTAGATCTACAACCTTGCTATATGTTAGATCTACAACCTTGCTATATGTTAGATCTACAACCTTGCTATATGTTAGATCTACAACCTTGCTATATGTTAGATCTACAACCTTGCTATATGTTAGATCTACAACCTTGCTATATGTTAGGTCTACAACCTTGCTATATGTTAGATCTACAGCATTGTGTTAGTTTCTTGTATTGCTGTATTATTTTATGCCATGTAAATATAAAATAAAGAGGGAAGTATGAATATTGCTTAATATTCTATTGACAGTAAGATAAGAGTAAGATTTGTACAATAAAACATTTGATCTCCCTAATGACAGAGAAATCAATGTATAATGTCCCTCGATGAATTATGTGTCCATGTTAACTATATAAGTCTTTACAGAACATGTATACCAATCACATCACATCTCTTACTCTCCTTTACTGTCGCATCGATGGAGATCTGTAGAAACACCATGATGAGTCAAGTGTCGTGAATATTTAATGATATGATAAATACAGGTTATTACCCTTTTCGACCAGTTGAATTGTTCGTAGCAAACAAAGTTTAGTATAAAAGTATCGGAAGTCCCATTTTCATTTGACAGCAAAGGTCATGATATAGGGTCGCTCACATGTGGTTTCTTCAGATCTCCTATGCTTTGACTTATCAGATGTGATTTTAATCAGTTTGATGTTCACACAGACACTACATGTATATATTTGGTGGTTTAGTTTTCATGTTGTTAATTTTCAATCTAGTGTTTTATCAGTTTCAAAGCATTCGTAGGAGCTTCACGTTTTCAATGACTATTGACCATTTGTATAATACTATTGCACATTTGATCAGTTAAATGACAATTATGTAGTCTTGTTCTCACCTCTGGGTACACGATTATTCCCACATGGAAAAGCAATTGGATTAACTTGAACCTTAATCTGTTAATCTCTTAATTTGTGTACTTAAGTAAATAAAAAGAACTTGTTAAATACTTATATAGGATTAAGTATTGTAGAAAGTCATTACTGTATCTTAATAAGAATTATGAACAAAGACTTGCGGTTGTATTTCTCCTGTGATTAAGTACACATTGAGCCTCCTAGATTTATATTATAAGTAACTTGTCAGGTGTACAGTCATATAACAGTGTATTACAGTAGGGTTTGTAAATCAGCCAAAGTTCACTTCAAAATTTACAGGAAATTATGACTTATTATTCAAGAGTAGGTACCATTTAATGACCTACCACATCTACTTTTAGGTCACCTGGCCACAGGCCAACTGAGCTTTTTGTATCATTTGATGTCCATTGTCCATCAGTCATTTGGTGTCCATTGTCCATTGTCCATCAGTCATTTGTTGTCCAATTTTCTTTTTCATTCATTGTTAACTTTTCTCATTTTAACCTCCTGCAAAGCAGATAAACCAAATGGACCCAAACTTGGCATTCAGATTTATACAAATGAAGTTGATCCTCCATGGGGAGGGTCTATTACGGGGTCTAAAAGACGGAATATATGTAAATCTTGTGAAAAAACAGCAAAGGAAATTGTAAAATATTTGCTGTTCAACATCATTGATTTGTACTTACAAAGATCACAGTGTCTGTGGGGCCCAAGTCCTGGGGTCCAAAAATTAAGATCAGCTGCAATGTGCAAAATAAAAATAAGAATGAAAATAGGAAATATAAATGGAATGAATCATCATTTTGATTCATAGATTCTACCTTCTGCAAGTGAAAACCTCAGGATATGTGGTGTTCCAAGCCCTTTGGCCCAAAGCCTCAGGATATGTGGTGTTCCAAGCCCTTTGGCCCAAAACCTCAGGATATGTGGGGTTCCAAGCCCTTTGGCCCAAAACCTCAGGATATGTGGTGTTCCAAGCCCTTTGGCCCAAAGCCTCAGGATATGTGGTGTTCCAAGCCCTTTGGCCCAAAACCTCAGGATATGTGGGGTTCCAAGCCCTTTGGCCCAAAACCTCAGGATATGTGGTGTTCCAAGCCCTTTGGCCCAAAACCTCAGGATATGTGGGGTTCCAAACCCTTTTGGTCCAAAACCTCAGGATATGTGGTGTTCCAAGCCCTTTGGTCCAAAACCTCAGGATATGTGGTGTTCCAAGCCCTTTGGTCCAAAACCTCAGGATATGTGGTGTTCCAAGCCCTTTGGCCCAAAACCTCAGGATATGTGGGGTTCCAAACCCTTTTGGTCCAAAACCTCAGGATATGTGGTGTTCCAAGCCCTTTGGTCCAAAACCTCAGGATATGTGGTGTTCCAAGCCCTTTGGCCCAAAACCTCAGGATATGTGGGATTCCAAACCCTTTTGGTCCAAAACCTCAGGATATGTGGTGTTCCAAGCCCTTTGGTCCAAAACCTCAGGATATGTGGTGTTCCAAGCCCTTTGGTCCAAAACCTCAGGATATGTGGTGTTCCAAGCCCTTTGGCCCAAAACCTCAGGATATGTGGGGTTCCAAGCCCTTTGGTCCAAAACCTCAGGGTATGTGGTGTTCCAAACCCTTTTGGTCCAAAACCTCAGGATATGTGGTGTTCCAAGCCCTTTGGTCCAAAACCTCAGGATATGTGGTGTTCCAAGCCCTTTGGCCCAAAACCTCAGGATATGTGGTGTTCCAAGCCCTTTGGTCCAAAACCTCAGGATATGTGGTGTTCCAAGCCCTTTGGTCCAAAACCTCAGGATATGTGGTGTTCCAAGCCCTTTGGCCCAAAACCTCAGGATATGTGGGGTTCCAAGCCCTTTGGCCCAAAACCTCGGGATATGTGGGGTTCCAAGCCCTTTTGGTCCAAAACCTCAGGATATGTGGTGTTCCAAGCCCTTTGGCCCAAAACCTCAGGATATGTGGGGTTCCAAGCCCTTTGGCCCAAAACCTCAGGATATGTGGTGTTCCAAGCCCTTTGGCCCAAAACCTCAGGATATGTGGTGTTCCAAGCCCTTTGGTCCAAAACCTCAGGATATGTGGGGTTCCAAGCCCTTTTGGTCCAATACCTCAGGATATGTGGGGTTCTAAGCCCTTTGGTCCAAAACCTCAGGATATTTGGGGTTCCAAGCCCTTTTGGCCCAAAACCTCAGGATATGTGGTGTTCCAAGCCCTTTGGTCCAAAACCTCAGGATATGTGGGGTTCCAAGCCCTTTGGCCCAAAACCTCAGGATATGTGGTGTTCCAAGCCCTTTGGTCCAAAACCTCAGGATATGTGGGGTTCCAAGCCCTTTGGCCCAAAACCTCAGGATATGTGGGGTTCCAAGCCCTTTTGGTCCAAAACCTCAGGATATGTGGGGTTCCAAGCCCTTTGGCCCAAAACCTCAGGATATGTGGTGTTCCAAGCCCTTTGGTCCAAAACCTCAGGATATGTGGGGTTCCAAGCCCTTTTGGTCCAAAACCTCAGGATATGTGGTGTTCCAAGCCCTTTGGTCCAAAACCTCAGGATATGTGGGGTTCCAAGTCCTTTTGGTCCAAAACCTCAGGATATGTGGGGTTCCAAGCCCTTTTGGTCCAAAACCTCAGGATATGTGGGGTTCCAAGCCCTTTTGGTCCAAAACCTCAGGATATGTGGGGTTCCAAGCCCTTTTGGTCCAAAACCTCAGGATATGTGGGGTTCCAAGTCCTTTTGGTCCAAAACCTCAGGATATGTGGGGTTCCAAGCCCTTTTGGTCCAAAACCTCAGGATATGTGGGGTTCCAAGCCCTTTTGGTCCAGAACCTCAGGATATGTGGGGTTCCAAGCCCTTTTGGTCCAAAACCTCAGGATATGTGGGGTTCCAAGCCCTTTTGGTCCAAAACCTCAGGATATGTGGTGTTCCAAGCCCTTTGGTCCAAAACCTCAGGATATGTGGTGTTCCAAGCCCTTTGGTCCAAAACCTCAGGATATGTGGTGTTCCAAGCCCTTTGGTCCAAAACCTCAGGATATGTGGGGTTCCAAGCCCTTTGGTCCAAAACCTCAGGATATGTGGTGTTCCAAGCCCTTTGGTCCAAAATTTAACATCAGCTGCAATGGAAAACATTAAAGAATAGTATTTTCAAGACCAGGAATGGAAATATAATTGTGTTTGGCATAACATATACTTTTGATATGAAGATTTAATACAAATTCAAGCACCAGTCTCTATTGGATCCAAATCCTGAAGATTGAAAGTTTAACACAGGCAGTAATGGGGAATCTTTAAAAAATCAATTTCTTAAGAATAAGGGTTAGGTTGATGTTGTTTAATGCCACTTTAACCAATATTTCAGTTATATCATGGTGGTCAGTTTTATTGGTGGAAGCAGTACTCCGAGAAAACCACTGACCTGCTGCAAGTCACTGACAAACTTTTATCAGAGTTGTATCGAGTACACCTGGCCATGAGCCAGATTCGAACGTCACAATGTTAGTGGTGATAGGCACTGATTGCATAGGTAGTTGTTATTCCAACTACAATATGATCACGACCACGAAGACCCCCTTGTGGATAAGTAATGGAAATAAAATTATGAATTTTCATTGTGATGTGCTGTTTCTAACTGAAATAAAGGAAGGCCCCAGTGGTCATGGCATATTTCTAGTAAACTTTGAAATTTCACCAAGCTTATGATATGATGGCTGGTATCCTATGTTTTTATGTTTCTAGCTATCCTTCTTTGACAGATTTCACCAAAATTTACACAAAATCTTTATCTCAAGAATATCTTAGATAAATTTGACAATGAGTGATATCAGAATACTTTCTTGGGTGTTAAAATCTTTGCTTTTTAATGAAAAACTGTGAACTTTGAGAATTGTTGCTTGTACCCAGTTTAGCAAATTAATTTTTTTGTGTTACACAGAATAAATATATTATGTATTAAGTGCTGCTCACCCAGTTAAATGTAAGGGTTGACATTTTGTTCATGTAGAAAACACTTGTATGATCAGATCATTTCTTTAAGAGGAGAAGTTTTGACCCATAACATTAGTTTAATAAAAACATTGATATCAGATGACACGTTTCTGTGATAACCTTCATCAGGTACTCTCAAAGTCAAAATATTACCATGACACTTTTTATTGAAATGCCTGTACCACACCAGGAAAGTGTACACTCATGTATATGTGTTATAGGAGTATCAGTTTTAGACACTGATGTATATGTGTTATAGGAGTGTCAGTTTTAGACACTGATGTATATGTGTTATAGGAGTGTCAGTTTTAGACACTGATGTATATGTGTTATAGGAGTGTCAGTTTTAGACACTGATGTATATGTGTTATAGGAGTGTCAGTTTTAGACACTGATGTATATGTGTTATAGGAGTGTCAGTTTTAGACACTCATGTATATGTGTTATAGGAGTGTCAGTTTTAGACACTCATGTATATGTGTTATAGGAGTGTCAGTTTTAGACACTGATGTATATGTGTTATAGGAGTGTCAGTTTTAGACACTGATGTATATGTGTTATAGGAGTGTCAGTTTTAGACACTGATGTATATGTGTTATAGCAGTGTCAGTTTTAGACACTCATGTATATATGTTATAGAAGTTTTAAACACTGATGTATATGTGTTATAGGAGTCAGTTTTAGACACTGATGTATATGTGTTATAGAAGTGTCAGTTTTAGACACTCATGTATATGTGTTATAGGAGTGTCAGTTTTAGACACTGATGTATGTGTGTTATAGGAGTCAGTTTTAGACACTGATGTATATGTGTTATAGGAGTGTCAGTTTTAGACACTCATGTATATGTGTTATAGGAGTGTCAGTTTTAGACACTGATGTATATGTGTTATAGCAGTGTCAGTTTTAGACACTCATGTATATATGTTATAGAAGTTTTAAACACTGATGTATATGTGTTATAGGAGTCAGTTTTAGACACTGATGTATATGTGTTATAGAAGTGTCAGTTTTAGACACTCATGTATATGTGTTATAGGAGTGTCAGTTTTAGACACTGATGTATGTGTGTTATAGGAGTCAGTTTTAGACACTCATGTATATGTGTTATAGGAGTGTCAGTTTTAGACACTCATGTATATGTGTTATAGGAGTGTCAGTTTTAGACACTCATGTATATGTGTTATAGGAGTGTCAGTTTTAGACACTGATGTATATGTGTTATAGGAGTGTCAGTTTTAGACACAGATGTATATGTGTTATAGCAGTGTCAGTTTTAGACACTGATGTATATGTGTTATAGGAGTGTCAGTTTTAGACACTCATGTATATGTGTTATAGGAGTGTCAGTTTTAGACACTCATGTATATATGTTACAGGAGTGTCAGTTTTAGACACTGATGTATATGTGTTATAGGAGTCAGTTTTAGACACTCATGTATATGTGTTATAGCAGTGTCAGTTTTAGACACAGATGTATATGTGTTATAGCAGTGTCAGTTTTAGACACTGATGTGTATATGTGTTATAGGAGTGTCAGTTTTAGACACAGATGTATATGTGTTATAGAAGTGTCAGTTTTAGACACTCATGTATATATGTTATAGGAGTGTCAGTTTTAGACAATGATGTATATGTGTTATAGGAGTGTCAGTTTTAGACACTGATGTATATGTGTTACAGGAGTGTCAGTTTTAGACACTGATGTATGTGTTATAGGAGTGTCAGTTTTAGACACTGATGCATATGTGTTATAGGAGTGTCAGTTTTAGACACTGATGTATATGTGTTATAGGAGTGTCAGTTTTAGACACTCATGTATATGTGTTATAGGAGTGTCGGTTTTAGACACTGATGTATATGTGTTATAGGAGTGTTAGTTTTAGACACTGATGTATATGTGTTATAGGAGTGTCAGTTTTAGACACTCATGTATGTGTGTTATAGCAGTGTCAGTTTAAGACACTGATGTATATGTGTTATAGCAGTGTCAGTTTAAGACACTGATGTATATGTGTTACAGGAGTGTCAGTTTTAGACACTGATGTATGTGTTATAGGAGTGTCAGTTTTAGACACTGATGCATATGTGTTATAGGAGTGTCAGTTTTAGACACTGATGTATATGTGTTATAGGAGTGTCAGTTTTAGACACTCATGTATATGTGTTATAGGAGTGTCGGTTTTAGACACTGATGTATATGTGTTATAGGAGTGTTAGTTTTAGACACTGATGTATATGTGTTATAGGAGTGTCAGTTTTAGACACTCATGTATGTGTGTTATAGCAGTGTCAGTTTTAGACACTGATGTACATGTGTTATAGGAGTGTCAGTTTTAGACACTGATGTATATGTGTTATAGGAGTGTCAGTTTAAGACACTGATGTATATGTGTTATAGGAGTGTCAGTTTTAGACACTCATGCAGGGGTTAATAAATCCCCTAGCCCGACGCCCGGGGCTAGTAATTTCCACATTTGGGCTAGCTGAAATAATCAGCTGTATGCCCGACGGGCTAGTAAAAATATATATCGGATATTGACAAACTTGTCAATATTCGCGTATCTACTTATATTCATATATGTTATATGTTGTTTAATCAGCAGCAATGTTTTATTTATTCAGCCGCTAGCTTTTTGTCGTAGTTGAGAGCAAAGAAGGTAGAAAAACTGCGTATTCTCGTCATAAAACAGCTTCAACACATGACGACTTACCGAAAATTTCGAAAATGAAATACCGGAATAGGATTCCGGAACCGGGAACGACTATTTCCGGTTTTGCCGATAGTTAAAAAAATTTTTTTTTAATGCAGACCGATCCTAGATTTTTTTGACATGTGACCATAAACACACATATTATTTTTGTTTGGCCTTACAGTGACCTGAACTGTGAAAATAAAACGCAATACCAGATCTGAAAAGAAAGATAGTTAAACTAATATACATTGTACATGTTGTACAAGGGTTCAAGTCTGCAAGTCGAATTCATGAAATCACGGTATTGACCAGGACTAGTGGTTCATAGATTCGGGCTAGTAATATTTGGGAGTATGCTAGCCCTAGGCTAGTGAGGTGGTTCAAGATTTGTTAACCCCTGTCATGTATATATGTTACAGGAGTGTCAGTTTTAGACACTCATGTATATGTGTTATAGGAGTGTCAGTTTTAGACATTCATCTATATGTGTTTATAGGAGTGTCAGTTTTAGACACTGATGTATATGTGTTATAGGAGTGTCAGTTTTAGACACTGATGTATATGTGTTATAGGAGTGTCAGTTTTAGACACTGATGTATATGTGTTATAGGAGTGTCAGTTTTAGACACTGATGTATATGTGTTATAGGAGTGTCAGTTTTAGACACTGATGTATATGTGTTATAGGAGTGTCAGTTTTAGACACTGATGTATATGTGTTATAGGAGTGTCAGTTTTAGACACTGATGTATATGTGTTATTGGAGTGTCAGTTTTAGACACTGATGTATATGTGTTATAGGAGTGTCAGTTTTAGACACTGATGTATATGTGTTATAGCAGTGTCAGTTTTAGACACTCATGTATATGTGTTATAGGAGTGTCAGTTTTAGACACTGATGTATATGTGTTATAGGAGTGTCAGTTTTAGACACTGATGTATATGTGTTATTGGAGTGTCAGTTTTAGACACTGATGTATATGTGTTATAGGAGTGTCAGTTTTAGACACTAATGTATATGTGTTATAGGAGTGTCAGTTTTAGACACTGATGTATATGTGTTATAGGAGTGTCAGTTTTAGACATTCATCTATATGTGTTTATAGGAGTGTCAGTTTTAGACACTGATGTATATGTGTTATAGCAGTGTCAGTTTTAGACACTGATGTATATGTGTTATAGCAGTGTCAGTTTTAGACACTGATGTATATGTGTTATAGGAGTGTCAGTTTTAGACACTGATGTATATGTGTTATAGCAGTGTCAGTTTTAGACACTGATGTATATGTGTTATAGGAGTGTCAGTTTTAGACACTGATGTATATGTGTTATAGCAGTGTCAGTTTTAGACACTGATGTATATGTGTTATAGGAGTGTCAGTTTTAGACACTGATGTATGTGTGTTATAGGAGTCAGTTTTAGACACTGATGTATATGTGTTATAGCAGTGTCAGTTTTAGACACAGATGTATATGTGTTATAGGAGTGTCAGTTTTAGACACTGATGTATATGTGTTATAGGAGTGTCAGTTTTAGACACTGATGTATATGTGTTATAGGAGTGTCTGTTTTAGACACTCATGTATATATGTTATAGGAGTGTCAGTTTTAGACACTCATATATATGTGTTATAGGAGTGTCAGTTTTAGACACTGATGTATATGTGTTATAGGAGTGTCAGTTTTAGACATTCATCTATATGTGTTTATAGGAATGTCAGTTTTAGACACTGATGTATATGTGTTATAGCAGTGTCAGTTTTAGACACTGATGTATATGTGTTATAGGAGTGTCAGTTTTAGACACTGATGTATATGTGTTATAGGAGTGTCAGTTTTAGACACTGATGTATATGTGTTATAGGAGGGTCAGTTTTAGACACTGATGTATATGTATTATAGGAGTGTCAGTTTTAGACATTCATCTATATGTGTTTATAGGAGTGTCAGTTTTAGACACTCATGTATATGTGTTATAGCAGTGTCAGTTTTAGACACTGATGTATATGTGTTATAGGAGTGTCAGTTTTAGACACTGATGTATATGTGTTATAGGAGTGTCAGTTTTAGACACTGATGTATATGTGTTATAGGAGTGTCAGTTTTAGACACTCATGTATATGTGTTATAGCAGTGTCAGTTTTAGACACTGATGTATATGTGTTATAGGAGTGTCAGTTTTAGACACTGATGTATATGTGTTATAGCAGTGTCAGTTTTAGACACTGATGTATGTGTGTTATAGGAGTCAGTTTTAGACACTGATGTATATGTGTTATAGCAGTGTCAGTTTTAGACACAGATGTATATGTGTTATAGCAGTGTCAGTTTTAGACACTGATGTATATGTGTTATAGGAGTGTCAGTTTTAGACACTGATGTATATGTGTTATAGGAGTGTCTGTTTTAGACACTCATGTATATATGTTATATGAGTGTCAGTTTTAGACACTCATGTATATGTGTTATAGGAGTGTCAGTTTTAGACACAGATGTATATGTGTTATAGGAGTGTCAGTTTTAGACACTCATGTATATGTGTTATAGGAGTGTCAGTTTTAGACACTGATGTATATGTTTTATAGGAGTGTCAGTTTTATACACTGATGTATATGTGTTATAGGAGTATCAGTTTTAGACACTGATGTATATGTGTTATAGGAGTGTCAGTTTTATACACTGATGTATATGTGTTATAGGAGTATCAGTTTTAGACACTGATGTATATGTGTTATAGGAGTGTCAGTTTTAGACACTGATGTATATGTGTTATAGGAGTGTCAGTTTTAGACACTGATGTATATGTGTTATAGGAGTGTCAGTTTTAGACACTGATGTATATGTGTTATAGGAGTGTAAGTTTTGCCTCTTTCTATGGTTTTCCAGTATGATTTTACATGTAGAACTGTTGTGATGGTGTGGTATTTTTTGTTATTAATTTCAGCAGTCATTTATTTATGCAAAATTTATTGAAAAGTATTGTCACTTGATTAGCTGGGTAAAGTTGTTCAATAGCTACAGAAAACTAACAGAGATTAAAGAAATAAATAATAAGAAAATGGATGTGTATTTATCAGATATAAACAGATACTTTTTAGGTGGTGTTTTGACACCAGTATAATCTGTCAATAATATGTTAAATTAGTCAATGAACCATGACTTCATATAAATATCTCATAATGTTTTATGATAAAATTAAATAATATTAATTTAAATCTTGGTATCAAAACAAACAGTATTTATTTGTTTAGAAAGTTTTGATTAGTTTTCATATTAAATAATAGATTGGGATTAAATTCAAATTATAAATCAATTTTGTCATTTTCATTCAACTAACAACTGTTTTGCCATCAAATGAACAGGAGAGGCATTTTTGTTGTATTTGATAACCCTGTACATAATGGTTGTTTGTTTGATGGTGTTTAATGCCACTTTCAACAATATTTCAGTTATATCATGGCAGTCAGTTTTACTGGTGGAGGACCCGGAGAAAACCACTGACCTGTCGCAAGTCACTGACAAACTTTATGACATAATGTTGTACACCTTGCCCTGATCGAGATTCAAACTCACAACATCAGTGGTGATAGGCACTGATTGCATAGGTAGTTGTACTACCATACGATCAGGGCCACAACGGCCCTCTGTACATGATGGCTATTCCTTGGAAGGTCTTCTACAAAGATTACTCATTTCGACCCGATTTACTAACAAACATGGTCGCCACAGTCAATTCTTGTTTCTGATTGGTTGATTTCTAAAAATCATCTCCTCTGAAACCACTTGGTTAAATAAACTGAAACTTGGTAGGAAGCATCTATGGCAGGTCCTCTATAAAGATTGCTCATTTCGTCCCGATCCGTTAACAAACATGGCCACCACAGCCAATTCTTATTGCTGATTGGTTGATTTCTTAAAAAAATCATCTCCTCTGAAACCACTTGGTTAAATAAACCGAAACTTGGTAGGAAGCATCTATGGCAGGTCCTCTATGAAAAATGCTCATTTCTTCCCGATCCGTTAACAAAACATGGTCACCACAGCCAATTCTTATTGCTGATTGGTTGATTTCTAAAAAAAATATTCTCCTCTGAAACCGAGTAGCCAAATGAATCGAAATTTGGTAGGAAGCACCTATGGAAGGTTCTGTATAAAGTTTCCTCAAAACAGAATGAAAGGTGAGCGGCTCAGGCTCAGCCCACTGAGCCTCTAGTTCAATATTATGTACCATTAAGTTTGGAACATAAGACATGGCATTTCTACTGCTTAATAACTGTAGCATCTATATTTTAGTTTCTTTGTTTTATTGTCTCAATATTTTGTGTGGTGGATTCAAACTGTTTCATGGAATATAATTAATATGTTGTATTCAAACTGTTCCATGGAATATAATTAATATGTTGTATTCAAACTGTTCCATGGAATAGAATTAATATGTTGTATTCAATCTGTCTCATGCTTAATTAATGTGTGATATTTAAACATGTGAATCGTGAACATGTGAAACGGTTGATAACATTGCTAATCTGATCAGTGAAATCATCTGTAAAGATTTTCACCTGGACGTGTATTGGCTTATTAATTAATATTAGTTTACCTTTACAGATTAATTGTAGTTATCTTAGACTAAGGCTATGTTGGATAAACTTCAACTTTAAAAAAAAATCTGATAACACAGGAACCTTAAATTACCTGAAATAACAGTAAACGTGTAGATAAAAGAGGCTGATAATGAATAAACAATGGAAGAGTGATCCATAATTAATGAATGAATTAAAAAGTTTTGTTTGACAAGGTTTTTGTGACATGACTCTGTTTCTATGATTTAGTTGTATGACCCTGTGGCAGATGGATTTAGTTAAAGAACAGACTTGATGTATTAAATGATGGTTTTTATCTAAAGAGATAATCGTGTTTGATTCCAGCCATATTTTGATGTGATCTTGTTAGAAAACAAACATCTGATTTACTTTAATGTTTTACATTGTTATTGTGTAAAATGTTTTATAAATGAATTTGTTATATAAAATGAAATAAATAAACTGTGAGATTCTCTGTTGATAAAGGAAGGATTGGGGATACTCTGTTGATAAAGAAAAGAACTAACACAACTACAGACTTTATACATTAAAAACTAAGTATTTTGATAAGAAAAAAATGGATTCTTCTGACGAGGTTTATCTACAAATTTTATACTTTTTAGACCGTAACATAAGGAAGTTACCAGTAGGAGATGATGATGAGGATGATATCCCCACCCTGAGGAGGGACACAATGATCATGCCACGCCCTGAGAACACCCCAAGAGTAAGTACTAAAGTGTAATACTAAGGATTTTAATGTAAATTGTACATATGTACTGTTAATAAGATAGTATTTACCCTCTAGAACTAAGATTAAATGAAATACATGAAGCTCATTATTATCTACCTCCATAGTGAACAATTATCTGTGTTGAGGGGAGGGAGGTTTCAAAATTTTACGTCCAACATTTTGATATATCCCCTTATTCGGTACTAGTAGACTATGCATGATACTGACATTAAGAACTTCAAACCTAGGCCACTTAGTAATGTGTTTTATCTAATAATATAAAAAAAAATGCCATCAAAAGAATTCCAGAATACCAATAAAAGAAAATCATTGAAACAGAGATCAAATCTAGACATCCTACTATACATGACTCCTCAGAGGTCAAATTTAGACCTACTATACATGACTCCTCAGAGGTCAAATCTAGACGTCCTACTATACATGACTCCTCAGAGGTCAAATCTAGACCTCCTACTATACATGACTCCTCAGAGGTCAAATCTAGACCTCCTACTATACATGACTCCTCAGAGGTCAAATCTAGACGTCCTACTATACATGACTCCTCAGAGGTCAAATCTAGACCTCCTACTATACATGACTCCTCAGAGGTCAAATCTAGACGTCCTACTATACATGACTCCTCAGAGGTCAAATCTAGATGTCCTACTATACATGACTCCTCAGAGATCAAATCTAGACGTCCTACTATACATGACTCCTCAGAGGTCAAATCTAGATGTCCTACTATACATGACTCCTCAGAGGTCAAATCTAGATGTCCTACTATACATGACTCCTCAGAGGTCAAATCTAGACCTCCTACTATGCATGACTCCTCAGAGGTCAAATCTAGACCTCCTACTATACATGACTCCTCATTTTCCAGGCTGGTTTGACTAAAGGTTTCTAGAATTAAATAATATCCCCATTTGAGTTTGGCAGTAGAGGACTGAGGCCCAAATCAATTATTGTCTGGTGATTTTTACAAAATGCCAGATAGGAAATTGAAAATTGACTCAATAATTATAATGTACATGTATGATTAAGACTACATGGAGGGGATTAAACCTAAATATACAAATATCTTACAATTTCTCCTATATGGCTCCACATAGATAGTTTTTTTTTCGTTTTTGACGTAGACTGAATTTTAGGATTCCAGATGTTTTACAGTACCCTAAAAGGGGTGATATAGCAGAGAGTACTGGTGTTTAATTGAAATAACTTCAAAACCATGTAAAAATATAACCACTTGATAGTACAACTGTATCTTATGTTAAAGAGCCTGTAACAATTAACAACCTGTTCATAGGAAACATTTATCTGTATGTTATGTTAAAGAGCCTGTAACAATTAACAACCTGTCCATAGGGAACATTTATCTGTATGTTATGTTAAAGAGCCTGTAACAATTAACAACCTGTTCATAGGGAACATTTATCTGTATGTTATGTTAAAGAGCCTGTAACAATTAACAACCTGTTCATAGGAAACATTTATCTGTATGTTATGTTAAAGAGCCTGTAACAATTAACAACCTGTTCATAGGAAACATTTATCTGTATGTTATGTTAAAGAGCCTGTAACAATTAACAACCTGTCCATAGGGAACATTTATCTGTATGTTATGTTAAAGAGCCTGTAACAATTAACAACCTGTTCATAGGGAACATTTATCTGTATGTTATGTTAAAGAGCCTGTAACAATTAACAACCTGTTCATAGGAAACATTTATCTGTATGTTATGTTAAAGAGCCTGTAACAATTAACAACCTGTTCATAGGGAACATTTATCTGTATGTTATGTTAAAGAGCCTGTAACAATTAACAACCTGTTCATAGGGAACATTTATCTGTATGTTATGTTAAAGAGCCTGTAACAATTAACAGCCTGTTATAGGCAACATTTACCTGTATCTTATGTTAAAGAGCCTGTAACAATTAACAACCTGTTCATAGGGAACATTTATCTGTATGTTATGTTAAAGAGCCTGTAACAATTAACAACCTGATATAGGCAACATTTATCTGTATGTTATGTTAAAGAGCCTGTAACAATTAACAACCTGTTATAGGCAACATTTATCTGTATGTTATGTTAAAGAGCCTGTAACAATTAACAACCTGTTCATAGGGAACATTTATCTGTATGTTATGTTAAAGAGCCTGTAGCAATTAACAACCTGATATAGGCAACATTTATCTGTATGTTATGTTAAAGAGCCTGTAACAATTAACAACCTGTTATAGGCAACATTTATCTGTATCTTATGTTAAAGAGCCTGTAACAATTAACAACCTGTTCATAGGGAACATTTATCTGTATGTTATGTTAAAGAGCCTGTAGCAATTAACAGCCTGTTATAGGCAACATTTATCTGTGTGTTATGTTAAAGAGCCTGTAACAATTAACAACCTGTTCATAGGGAACATTTATCTGTATGTTATGTTAAAGAGCCTGTAACAATTAACAACCTGTTCATAGGGAACATTTATCTGTATGTTATGTTAAAGAGCCTGTAACAATTAACAACCTGTCCATAGGCAACATTTATCTGTATGTTATGTTAAAGAGCCTGTAACAATTAACAACCTGTTCATAGGGAACATTTATCTGTATGTTATGTTAAAGAGCCTGTAACAATTAACAACCTGTTCATAGGGAACATTTATCTGTATGTTATGTTAAAGAGCCTGTAACAATTAACAACCTGTCCATAGGGAACATTTATCTGTATGTTATGTTAAAGAGCCTGTAACAATTAACAACCTGTTCATAGGGAACATTTATCTGTATGTTATGTTAAAGAGCCTGTAACAATTAACAACCTGTTCATAGGGAACATTTATATGTATGTTATGTTAAAGAGCCTGTAACAATTAACAACCTGTTCATAGGGAACATTTATATGTATGTTATGTTAAAGAGCCTGTAACAATTAACAACCTGTTCATAGGGAACATTTATCTGTATGTTATGTTAAAGAGCCTGTAACAATTAACAACCTGTTCATAGGGAACATTTATATGTATGCTATGTTAAAGAGCCTGTAATAATTAACAACCTGTTCATAGGGAACATTTATCTGTATGTTATGTTAAAGAGCCTGTAACAATTAACAACCTGTTCATAGGGAACATTTATCTGTATGTTATGTTAAAGAGCCTGTAACAATTAACAATCTGTTCATAGGGAACATTTATCTGTATGTTATGTTAAAGAGCCTGTAACAATTAACAACCTGTTCATAGGGAACATTTATATGTATGTTATGTTAAAGAGCCTGTAACAATTAACAACCTGTTCATAGGGAACATTTATCTGTATGTTATGTTAAAGAGCCTGTAACAATTAACAACCTGTTCATAGGGAACATTTATCTGTATGTTATGTTAAAGAGCCTGCAACAATTAACAACCTGTCCATAGGGAACATTTATCTGTATGTTATGTTAAAGAGCCTGTAACAATTAACAACCTGTTCATAGGGAACATTTATCTGTATGTTATGTTAAAGAGCCTGTAACAATTAACAACCTGTTCATAGGGAACATTTATCTGTGTGTTATGTTAAAGAGCCTGTAACAATTAACAACCTGTTCATAGGGAACATTTATATGTATGTTATGTTAAAGAGCCTGTAACCATTAACAACCTGTTCATAGGGAACATTTATATGTATGTTATGTTAAAGAGCCTGTAACAATTAACAACCTGTTCATAGGCAACATTTATCTGTATGTTATGTTAAAGAGCCTGTAACAATTAACAACCTGTTCATAGGGAACATTTATCTGTATGTTATGTTAAAGAGCCTGTAACAATTAACAACCTGTTCATAGGCAACATTTATTTTCTCTTATAGTGGATTTTGTCAATTTAAAATTTGTCTTTTCAAACATATGAATTTACTTTCTTCTATCATAAACAATTTATCACAAAAAATATTTCTCACTTAAAATCAACTTGAAATTGTCAAATTTTGTAGCCTTAATTATTGCTGTTGTTTAAAATATTCCCATATTAAATATTCTAAATCCTCAGTAATATAGTCATGTTTATAACAATGTATGAGAGCTACATATTGAAGATACCAAGAAATATCTATATCATTACTCTAATATAGTTGTTGACCGTGAGAAATAAATTACCTATTGAACATGACATTTGAATTGTGTTAGAAGCAAATGGATTAAAGTGCATATTTGATCTGTCATCTGTGTCAATCAAGCTCTTTATTGGTAGAAATATTGAAGATTACATAGATTTACTTGTCTGTTAGTTGACATCACCGACTTTGTGATCAGGAATGTCTTAAACTTCTGGGGTTAAATCCAGAAAACAATCCAATGCAAGATTCCTTGAACAGTAAAAACTGGACTGTCAGGACATACTACAAATATACCTAAATGAGCTTGTTTACAAATACATAATTTTAAAGGTAGAAGTTTCAATTGATGTGTGATAAGATATTATATATTGTAGCCTCTCTAACCAATAGAGAAAGGACAGTTTTAGTGTTAATAGTTGTCACTTTTGTTCCTATAAAGTCTAGGGCCATGTTCCTCATGGAATATTTCCTTCTCCAAGGTTAATATTGAGAACTACCATGTGCTATATATAGATATTTTAAATCTCGTTTATGACATCAGTCTATTTATAGCTGATCTGATGGGGCTATAGGTCAAGTAGATTGGTCAGTTTTGTTTGTTTATACTTATGTAATGTATTAAAACAATCTGCTTACTAATTAGTATAAGACCCAGTCATAGTGGATTTGACCTGGCTGTATAGAAGTGTTATAAGATTATAACGTCATAGGGATGAATTAGTAATCTGTTAATATGTAGAGAATTACTGAGATAATCTTCTTTCTCTTAGTGAACCTCCTCAGTTTTAAAACTAAAGGAAATTAGATTCTGTTTTAGAGGTGGACTACTTACATTGAATGTCTGTATTATGTTTTATATACCTCTACCTCTTATAATGATTCCTATGTTTACAGTGACTTGCAACGTCGACAGATCAGTGGTTTTCTCAGGGCACTCTGGTTTCCTCAACCAATAAAACTGACTGCCACGATATAACTGAAATATTGTTGAAAGTGGCATTAAACATCATAAACCAACCTAAGCCAACCTATGTTTACAAAATCTTTACTGCACATGTGATACTTGTTAATATTGATCTTTCTATACATTCAACCATAGAAACAGATATATACATGACTGCTCTCTCTCCTGACTTAGTACAGACACTGACCTGTACTATTTTTATGGACCCCCTCCCCTCTTAATGAAATGATGTGGTCATGTAAGTGTTTTCTACCTGTGAGTAAATTGTCAACTCACGACTGGGTTAGCAGAGTTGTTGTAAAGAACACAGAGTATAAATTGTCAACTCACGACTGGGTTAGCAGAGTTGTTGTAAAGAACACAGAGTATAAATTGTCAACTCACGACTGGGTTAGCAGAGTTGTTGTAAAGAACACAGAGTATAAATTGTCAACTCACGACTGGGTTAGCAGAGTTGTTGTAAAGAACACAGAGTATAAATTGTCAACTCACGACTGGGTTAGCAGAGTTGTTGTAAAGAACACAGAGTATAAATTGTCAACTCACGACTGGGTTAGCAGAGTTGTTGTAAAGAACACAGAGTATAAATTGTCAACTCACGACTGGGTTAGCAGAGTTGTTGTAAAGAACACAGAGTATAAATTGTCAACTCACGACTGGGTTAGCAGAGTTGTTGTAAAGAACACAGAATACTAATCTTCAACTTTATACATAGTATATTCTTTGTTACATGTCATATGTATAATACTACTTCTACCTTATAATATTAAATGTTTTAGAAGCATTTGTTTCAATATTTATATATTTACAAATATTCCCTCTGTGTTATGTAATACTTATCACTGTACATGATAATATTTTTTAGTGTAGAAAATACCTGTTATATATGTAGAAAAGACCTGTTATAATTGTAGAAAATACCTGTTATATTTGTAGAAAATACCTATTTTATAGAAAATACCTGTTATATTTGTAGAAAATACCTGTTATAATTGCAGAAAATACCTGTTATATTTGTAGAAAATACCTGTTATAATTGTAGAAAATACCTGTTATATTTGTAGAAAATACCTGTTATATTTATAGGAAATACCTGTTATATTTGTAAAAAATACCTGTTACAATTGTAGAAAATACCTGTTATATTTGTAGAAAATACCTGTTATATTTGATGATGAAGCAAATCAAGGTGATGATGAGGAAGACTTTTTCCCATCATTCCGCAGAGAAGATGGCAGCCAGAGTATATCCACATGGGATGAGGTGAGTTTAAATCATCAGCCATGGCTTTAGAAATTATGGGATAACTGTTCTGTTAGAGAGAACATTTAGTAGAAAAAACATGACATCATCAAGTTTTTGGAAATTAATGAAGAAAAATAATGCTTTGTAGATATGAAGTCAATATGTTGAATTGTCCTTTGGTACATGATGTATACATGATCATGTGATGAATTAAGTCATCAGAATGATAGGTTTGGTACATGATGTATACATGGTCATGTGATGAATTAAGTCACCAGAATGATAGGTTTGGTACATGATGTATACATGGTCATGTGATGAATTAAGTCACCAGAATGATAGGTTTGGTACATGATGTATACATGATCATGTGATGAATTAAGTCACCAGAATGATAGGTTTGGTACATGATGTATACATGGTCATGTGATGAATTAAGTCACCAGAATGATAGGTTTGGTACATGATGTATACATGATCATGTGATGAATTAAGTCACCAGAATGATAGGTTTGGTACATGATGTATACATGGTCATGTGATGAATTAAGTCACCAGAATGATAGGTTTGGTACATGATGTATACATGATCATGTGATGAATTAAGTCACCAGAATGATAGGTTTGGTACATGATGTATACATGGTCATGTGATGAATTAAGTCACCAGAATGATAGGTTTGGTACATGATGTATACATGGTCATGTGATGAATTAAGTCACCAGAATGATAGGTTTGGTACATGATGTATACATGGTCATGTGATGAATTAAGTCATCAGAATGATAGGTTTGGTACATGATGTATACATGGTCATGTGATGAATTAAGTCATCAGAATGATAGGTTTGGTACATGATGTATACATGATCATGTGATGAATTAAGTCACCAGAATGATAGGTTTGGTACATGATGTATACATGATCATGTGATGAATTAAGTCACCAGAATGATAGGTTTGGTACATGATGTATACATGATCATGTGATGAATTAAGTCACCAGAATGATAGGTTTGGTACATGATGTATACATGATCATGTGATGAATTAAGTCATCAGAATGATAGGTTTGGTACATGATGTATACATGATCATGTGATGAATTAAGTCATCAGAATGATAGGTTTGGTACATGATGTATACATGGTCATGTGATGAATTAAGTCATCAGAATGATAGGTTTGGTACATGATGTATACATGGTCATGTGATGAATTAAGTCACCAGAATGATAGGTTTGGTACATGATGTATACATGGTCATGTGATGAATTAAGTCACCAGAATGATAGGTTTGGTACATGATGTATACATGGTCATGTGATGAATTAAGTCACCAGAATGATAGGTTTGGTACATGATGTATACATGGTCATGTGATGAATTAAGTCATCAGAATGATAGGTTTGGTACATGATGTATACATGGTCATGTGATGAATTAAGTCACCAGAATGATAGGTTTGGTACATGATGTATACATGGTCATGTGATGAATTAAGTCACCAGAATGATAGGTTTGGTACATGATGTATACATGATCATGTGATGAATTAAGTCATCAGAATGATAGGTTTGGTACATGATGTATACATGATCATGTGATGAATTAAGTCATCAGAATGATAGGTTTGGTACATGATGTATACATGATCATGTGATGAATTAAGTCACCAGAATGATAGGTTTGGTACATGATGTATACATGATCATGTGATGAATTAAGTCATCAGAATGATAGGTTTGGTACATGATGTATACATGATCATGTGATGAATTAAGTCACCAGAATGATAGGTTTGGTACATGATGTATACATGATCATGTGATGAATTAAGTCACCAGAATGATAGGTTTGGTACATGATGTATACATGGTCATGTGATGAATTAAGTCATCAGAATGATAGGTTTGGTACATGATGTATACATGATCATGTGATGAATTAAGTCACCAGAATGATAGGTTTGGTACATGATGTATACATGATCATGTGATGAATTAAGTCACCAGAATGATAGGTTTGGTACATGATGTATACATGATCATGTGATGAATTAAGTCACCAGAATGATAGGTTTGGTACATGATGTATACATGATCATGTGATGAATTAAGTCACCAGAATGATAGGTTTGGTACATGATGTATACATGGTCATGTGATGAATTAAGTCACCAGAATGATAGGTTTGGTACATGATGTATACATGATCATGTGATGAATTAAGTCACCAGAATGATAGGTTTGGTACATGATGTATACATGGTCATGTGATGAATTAAGTCACCAGAATGATAGGTTTGGTACATGATGTATACATGATCATGTGATGAATTAAGTCACCAGAATGATAGGTTTGGTACATGATGTATACATGGTCATGTGATGAATTAAGTCACCAGAATGATAGGTTTGGTACATGATGTATACATGATCATGTGATGAATTAAGTCATCAGAATGATAGGTTTGGTACATGATGTATACATGGTCATGTGATGAATTAAGTCACCAGAATGATAGGTTTGGTACATGATGTATACATGATCATGTGATGAATTAAGTCACCAGAATGATAGGTTTGGTACATGATGTATACATGATCATGTGATGAATTAAGTCATCAGAATGATAGGTTTGGTACATGATGTATACATGGTCATGTGATGAATTAAGTCACCAGAATGATAGGTTTGGTACATGATGTATACATGATCATGTGATGAATTAAGTCACCAGAATGATAGGTTTGGTACATGATGTATACATGGTCATGTGATGAATTAAGTCACCAGAATGATAGGTTTGGTACATGATGTATACATGGTCATGTGATGAATTAAGTCACCAGAATGATAGGTTTGGTACATGATGTATACATGGTCATGTGATGAATTAAGTCACCAGAATGATAGGTTTGGTACATGATGTATACATGATCATGTGATGAATTAAGTCACCAGAATGATAGGTTTGGTACATGATGTATACATGGTCATGTGATGAATTAAGTCATCAGAATGATAGGTTTGGTACATGATGTATACATGGTCATGTGATGAATTAAGTCACCAGAATGATAGGTTTGGTACATGATGTATACATGATCATGTGATGAATTAAGTCACCAGAATGATAGGTTTGGTACATGATGTATACATGATCATGTGATGAATTAAGTCATCAGAATGATAGGTTTGGTACATGATGTATACATGGTCATGTGATGAATTAAGTCACCAGAATGATAGGTTTGGTACATGATGTATACATGATCATGTGATGAATTAAGTCACCAGAATGATAGGTTTGGTACATGATGTATACATGATCATGTGATGAATTAAGTCATCAGAATGATAGGTTTGGTACATGATGTATACATGATCATGTGATGAATTAAGTCATCAGAATGATAGGTTTGGTACATGATGTATACATGGTCATGTGATGAATTAAGTCACCAGAATGATAGGTTTGGTACATGATGTATACATGGATCATGTGATGAATTAAGTCACCAGAATGATAGGTTTGGTACATGATGTATACATGATCATGTGATGAATTAAGTCACCAGAATGATAGGTTTGGTACATGACCTAGTATACATGATCATGTGATGAATTAAGTCATCAGAATGATAGGTTTGGTACATGATGTATACATGGTCATGTGATGAATTAAGTCACCAGAATGATAGGTTTGGTACATGATGTATACATGGTCATGTGATGAATTAAGTCACCAGAATGATAGGTTTGGTACATGATATATACATGATCATGTGATGAATTAAGTCACCAGAATGATAGGTTTGGTACATG